>CM059222.1:24420089-24623207 GCA_030347435.1 Clarias fuscus | reverse complement strand
CGCGGGGCGCCGGACAAACGAGTGTCTATGTAGGCACGTACATTCTTGAAAAGCATGTGACTTGAGGCTGAGCTCTGATTGGATCTTTTCAAATCATCCTTGTGGCGCAGCACTGTGCGCACTGAACCCTCCCACTTTTGTTCTTAGCGAATCAATATTGTTTTTAAATATTTGGGCTCATGTGATTGGACCATTCTCAACGTGTCTTTTCCAGCACTTCTTATGGCAAGCGGAGCTGCTGACTGGATGTGATGTGAGTCATGCCTTTATTTAAAGTAAAGTAAAGCCTTTATTTTGTCAGCACAGTGAAATTCCTTCTTCGCATATCCCAGCAGTAACTGGGGTCAGAGCGCAGGGTCAGCCATGGTACAGCGCCCCTGGAGGAGTTAGGGTTAAGGGCCTTGCTCAAGGGCCCAACAATGGCAACCTGGCTGAGCTGGGAATCGAACCACCGATCTTCCGATCAGTAACTCAGTGCCTTAGCCCACTGAGCCACCACTGCCCTAGTATTTTATACTAGTAGTAATGATGCTTAATCACCTGATGAAGTTTCATTTTAATTTTGTTTGCGCCACTGGACATACCGCCACCGTAGGTCCTTCTGTATAAAGTTTGCACCATTCAAATGTTTTACTGCAGCTAAAAGAAATCTTTCCACCAAAGTCTTTTTTTTTATCATTTCAGAGTATTCTCACACTTGAGAGTAGCTTGCTAGCTTTTCACATAAGTTCACAGCTTCCAATGACAAGGTTTTCCAGTTTCTGTGAGTCTGTACAATACCTACTGCAGCCTCAGATGGATGTACTTGGTTGACAAGAGAGGCTGACAGCTCTGGTGGCTCATCTTGTTCTTTTTATTTTCCCAGGTGCTTTTCGGCTCATCGTGGTTGTAAAGAGTGGTTATTTGAGTTTCTCCAGCCTTCTTGTCAGCTCAGTCAAATCTTTTACCTATGAAATAGGGCAGCAATAATGCTGGGATTTGATCCCGCAACCTTCTGGTCATTATCATAAAGCCATGCCACTACTGATACTGTCCTGTTGTCTCATTTATTCGTCACAGACCGAGTCAGTCTTTTCCTTCTTTTGCTCTCTTTTGTATTTACGCAGTATGTCGTTGTAAAAGGAATCTTATTTATTTGATGCAGGGCTTTCAAATGGAGCTAGTAGAAGGCTTTCATTAAATCCACTCTTTCACTCTATCTCCATGTAGTTATTAGGGCGCTCCATCTGACAGGTGCAGCGCTTTTTAATCCTAATGAGACCTTTTGTCCTGGTGAGACAATTAGGTTGCACATGCTAATGCACTGTTTATTATTTCTGACCTTAATCATGACAGTGCACAAACATACACTATCACACATACACTCACACTCATTACCTGATTATTTTTTTTAATATATAAAGATTGAAATATTTATAAACCTGAACATATGACATCATATCTTACTTAAATGAAGACAAAGATACCACTGTAATGTTTCAAGCTCAGATATATACAGTATATTTAAGATGTTTTCAAAATATTTTGCGTGTCACGGTGTGTGTGTGTGTGTGTGTGTGTGTGTGTGTGTGCGTGTGCGTGGTTGCACTGTTGCTTCATGGTTTGTGTTGTTTATTTGATTCTTGTTTGTTTAATGGCTGATAAAAAAAAAACCACAGAGCCAAAATGTTATATTTTTCTATACCTTATATGCCTACTGTACAGTATATGCTACCATATACAGTAGGAATACAAGGTATAGACAAATATAACATTTTGGCTCTGTGGTTTTTGACTCTGTGATTAGTTTTGCTTGTTGAACCGTTCTTTCTTCTGTTCACAAGGTCAGTGGCTCAGGTTTTACGTTTCACGTAAAATAAAATGTTTTAATGTTTTTCATCAACTTTAGGCTGAAACATTTCACAAATTTACAGCCTGCTGAGCACTTTCCTTTCATAGGATGATTATGGGCGAAACGTTATATATATATATAGTTTTTTTTTATTTTTTTATTTTTTTATACAGTTTTTTATATATATAGACCATAAAATTGGCACATGATATCCCATGCACACTGATTTGTGCTTGTCTCAATAATAAGTTTAAATAATTGAATTCCAAGCATGCATTTGTGCAGTTATATAGATTTGTGCAATCTATAGTTTAGAAAAGAATTCCTCTGTGAAGAAGAAGTTAACTATGATAATCTACAGGAGAATCCTTGAATTGATCGTAGATGCAGACTGGAGTATGTGGGCCAAGTGGGAAAGGATTTTAATTTCCCACATAAGTAAAATAGATTAAACTAAACAGGAAAAGTGTGTGAAATCTATATATTTTTTATAAGTATTGTCCATCCATCTATTCATCATCTGTACCACTTACAGTATCATGTGTAGGGTTGTAGGTGGCATGAACCCCCATTGTTTCAGTAAAATTGCGGGATAGGCTAGGGTACAACTTGTGATGGGGTACCGACCCATTAGAAAGCATTAACGAGCATTCAATCACACACCCAGTCATACACTATGGGAAATCTGTGTGAGGAAACTTGCGTACCCAGAGGAAACCCACAACGCGCCGAGAACATGCAAGCTCCACCATGTCTATGTTCACATTACAAGCCACATTGTTTAATTCCATTTTTACCAGTCATATCAGATGTACATGCCGTGATGGTTCACTCTAATATTTAGAGTTGACTTTTATTTGTAATATTCAAAATGCATTCCTAAACAGACCGATCGGCAGACCGATACGATCTGGCGTAGATTTATCCGTTCTACCGACATCTAGTGTTTACAAGGCTTGTTACTGCTGTAGACTTTGTGCAATAAATATCAAGACTGTCGAACAAACAAATCATTAAAATTTGTTGTTGGTTAATTGGGATGCAAGACCTGTCTTGTGCGTGTGTGTCTTTATGTCTTGTGTGTGATGCTGTGAAAAGCGAATATGTTAGACTGGGAAACATTTTGTTTTTTTGCCGAACCCCTGCATGACAGCTATGCAATTATTCTGGCTAATTATTGTGTTTTGTTCCTGCTGGTGAGTCACAGCGAATCCCCACAGTGTTCACTCTGTTATGAAACAGCTTTAATGGTAAACTTTGTCTATAATCATTCAGCTGCATTAATCACTCGTTTTGGATATGGACTCAGGAATCTGACCTCCGGTGATGTTTTCAGACAGACAGCTCAAATCAAAACGGAGAATCCCATTTAAATACAAATAATCTCTTGTAGTAGTTTTTAGTAGTAGAAAAAATTGCAAATAGACTTTTATTATTATTAATTAGTTTTCCAATTGACTCTCGTCGCTAAGAGGCTCCTACATCCGGCTATCACGTGTTTCCTTCGAACCCCGTAATGCCAGCCATTTGCATCTTTTCGAACTGCGCGTTCATGCACCATTGGGGGCGGCATAACACACTCAGAGGACAGCGCTATCCGCTATTTCCCCTTGTGTGAGCTCACAGACGTCCATGATTGCAGAGCTCAGCCATTCAGCTTTCTCCAGGCCCTCATGGATGTGGGAGGCTACAGCAACATCACTGTGCCATTTGGGGGGCCATGCACTATTTGTGGCATTCTTATCATTTTCATTATTCTTGATATCAAAGTTAATTAATTCATTATTTTAATTAATAATTATTTTATTCATTTATTAATTTGTTCAAAAAAATAAAAATAAGAAAGGCTCATACATATGTTTGTTTTTCCAAACTCCAAACTTTTTATTTCTGGGCGGTAGAAATAAGCAAGTCTTGCTTTCTTGTGTCAACTTTTTTATTTATTTATTTTTCCCAGGTGCTAACTGTTGTTTTCTAGTTCCTCTTGTCTAAAGCTTTGTCAGGAGTGGGACTGAATCATTGTGATACAGATATAAAATATTGACCTTTGAAGGAAAGGAAGAAATGTTATGTATAAATGAATGCGGGTCTCTCTTCTCTCCTCCTTTGTCTTTGCATCAGCAACACGCTTTACAGACATCAGTGTAACCTGTCAAGACTGAAAGACGAGATATGAGGAAAACAAGCTTAAAACAATGAGGACGTTTTTTTTAGGACTTGAAAACGTAGTTTCGAAAATAAGCAAGACATACAAATGCAAGATTTAAAAGCAATCGTGGTCATTACATATAAAGTTAAATGGCATAACGGAAAACACTTTGAAGCTGGAAATGTGTTCTCTGTGCGTGTGTGTGTGGTATTCCCTATGTATTTGCGGTTATGTTGCATCTTTAATTTAATGACAGATAATTATAATGCTTTGTGACATGTAGGACAAATGATAAATCACTGGAATAGTAACATAAGCGTGTTTTCTGAAGTATGTGTGCTTTTAGAGAAAACAGTAAAAAGAGGTAGATGGAATGAGAGTTTTTTTCCCCCTATGTGTGGTCATGTAGTCCAGCAGGAACAAAGCAATCACACTGGGACTCTTTACCAGTCTTAGAGCATCTACATAGTTGTGGTCTGGTGATAATCAGACTCCAGAGTGCTTCTGTTGCAGTGAGAATGCAGCGTTTCGACTCGGAATCATCCCAAATACAAGTTTTTTTTTTTCTTTTTTTTGTGGTTGTCATTGCTGTTTTATTATTATTATTTTTCTCTTGAAAAATAACCTGGTAAAATGAGGCACAAACTGAGAGCTGTAGCATGACAGTAATGGCTGTGATAGACGACATATTTTTAATTAGTTATTTCTATAATTATTTCATAATTTATTATTATTATTATTATTATTATTATTGTTGTTGTTGTTGTTGTTGTTGTTGTTGTCATTATTATTATTCTTGTAATTATTATTGTGATTATTATTATTATTATTATTATTATTATTGTTGTCATTATTATTATTGTTGTTGTTGTCATTATTATTGTCATTATTATTATTATTGTCATTATTATTATTATTATTATTATTATTATTATTATTATTATGGTATGTTTCTATGTGCACTTAGGAAATGTGTTTACCTTTTCTCTCGCCATATCTACAACATGATTTGTAGAATCAATTATAGTTTTCAGTCCTACATCTATTTTTAAAAGGTGTTAAATTATATGCAGTGTAATACCAAACCAAATAATTTGCAGGCAAACAAATGGACTAATAGTTGTAAAACCCATCTTACTTGGGTACAGTGGTTTCAGGGGTAAAAGCAGCAGCTCAGATGAGCTCCAGAATGTTCTGCCTAATTGATCTCAAGTGGTCTTAATAGGCAAACAGCATCTGTCCATCTGGATAATAACCCTTTATGTAATAACCGAGCCATTCCTGATGACTGCTATGTGACTGTTTTTTTTATTATTATATATATATATATATATATATATATATATATATATATATATATATATGTATATACAAAAGAATTGTGTTTTCTCACTCTTCCTTTGAACTGGGTTTAATTCCCTTCCAGTCAGCCTTGAAATAACTTCCACTTACGCGTCTCACATGAAGAGACGTGAATATATGATGTTGATATGGTGGACCATTAGCCCCCTTTGCCTGCCAGGACGCTCCATCACTATGTGTGTGTCTCTCTGAATGTGTCTCTAATAGGTTGTGTATCAATGCTTTAGTCGCACTATTAGAGTAGCATTAGGGTGAATATTTAGGAAGCACTGCAGGTTTATGGTCCACTGAGGCGACGATGAGCTGAAGCCCAGCTTAATTTACAGCAGAGGCTTCAGGCTGGTGTGCAGGGTTGCATTTTAATACTCACCCTGTCAATCAAATTAAGTAGATTAATAGCTTATTGTCTTGACCGCTCTAATGATGTCACAGACACACTTAAACTACTGTATTGGACTCATAGGATAGATCAGTGTAGCATAGACCGCCTCATAAATTATTCTGTAAACACCTAGAACAGCACAGACTTTTTAAAAAAATCTATCATTTAGAAATTATATTCATGTTTTGCTTTCAAAGAGCCAGACTTATTTATTTATTTATTTATTTATTTTTATGTAGTCTTAAGGAATAGTTCTCCAGGCTTCCTGAAATACTTCTTTGGCTCACATTTTCGGTCCAAGCCAAACTCACTCACTCACAATCCTGTATTCAGGGTCACGGGGGCCAAGAGCCTATCCCAGGAGACTTAGGGCACATGGCAGGGTACACCCTGGACAGGGTGCCAATCCATCGCAGGGCACAGAAACACACACATACACTCACTCATTCACACACTACGGGCAATTTGGGAATGCCAATTAGCCTAACCTACATGTCTTTGGACTGTGGGAGGAAACCGGAGTACCCGGAGGAAACCCACCAAGCACGGGGAGAACATGCAAACTCCATGCACACAGAGACCCTGGCGGTGCAAGGTGACAGTGCTAACCACTACGCCACTGTGCTAACCACTCAAGCCAAACTGTGATTCAATAAAAGATATATATGTAATAGTCGAACTTAAGGCATGAACCAGTGAGAACCAGGTGCAGATGATGACAGATGATCAGATGGGTGATTAGTATACTGGTGATGCTGAGTGGACGTAACAGATAAGAGGGGAAATGAAGTCGCTGCTGAGGTTGTTGTGCATAAATAACCTATTTAAAACGGTATCGCCATAAAACATTTGTATTATGTAATCCACATCATTTAATTTCAGTTAAGATAAAGAGATGATTTGTAGGACAATGTGTACTGACACACCTTTACAACATGATCTTTTGCTGGACATTTACACTCATGTCATGAACATGAAGAGCATTTAATCATAAAGAAAACTACATGCAGTTATGCCACATTAAATGCGCTTTTTTTTCCGCCTCCGGCAGTTAATATTGTGTCTCCCAGATATCCAGACATAAAAGATTCTGTAGAAGGTGATTCAGTAGTGAGGCCATTGTTGTGCAGTGCCATATATCTTGGTTGTAGTAACACCATGGCATTTGAATGTGATCTACATTATCAGATTATGTCTGATTAAGTCTGTATGACATTTAAGATTTAGTTCCGCTGCAGCTGGGCACTATGACATTTTTTAGATGTTTAATATTTCTCCTGCTTGTGAGACAGTAAAGGATGATTCTCGTGTTCATGTTATATATATATAATGCAATATAAAATATACACTACTGGTCAAATGCTACTCATAGTCTGTAAAGCCTTCATAACAACTTTGATCTAAGGTGCTGTTAATTGGTGATTTTTGAGGCTGGTACCTCCTCAAAGATGTAAGTTTTCCTGGTCTTGCTTTCCTGGAAAGGTCTTCATGAGAGCCTTGACACAATTCACACACACACACACACACACACACACACACACACACACCACACACACACACACACACACACACACACACACACACACACACACACTATATTGAATATATGAACTACATGGAGTAACATCCAATTCTTTGTCCATAGGGTTTAATGAGATGTTGACCCCATCCCTATTGCCGCTATAACAGATGCAACTCTTCTGAGGAGGCTTTCCACAAGGTGTAGGAGTGTGTTTATGGGAATTTTTGACCATCTTTCCAGAAGTGCATTTGTGAGGTCAGACACTGATGTTGGATGAGAAGGCCTGGCTCACAATCTCTGATCTAATTTATCCAAAACGTCAACTTGAGGCCATACAAGTTCTTTGTGACTGGGGACTTAAAGCCAGTGCATCACACAAACGTATAGCTTCGCGCACATTCAGCACCATGGACAGCTACACAGGGCCTTGCTCTAACCCGACCAACTCAGGGCAGGCTGTAGAGCTGGGGAATATATATATATATATATATATATATATATATATATATATATATATATATATATATATATATATTTAAGAATATATGTATATATTCTTAAACAACAAACTCCCTCATGCATGTCTTTATGAACCTTGCAGTCATGTTGGAACAGGAAGGGGCCATACCCATGAAATTTCTTGATATGCTAAAGCATAAGGAGTTCTTTTTAGTGGAAGGGGCCCAGCCCAGTTACTTTAACACAACCCCACACCATTTCAAAGAACGTGAAATGAAATATGTTTCATTTCAAAAAGTCAACACAAATAAAGTTGTGGATCAAATGAAGTGGTGGGGCTCTGTATCCTGGGTGACCCTGTGCTTTGACCTCATATTTCTTATAGAGATATGTACAAAAATAATTTCACTGTGCTGTAAGGTTCAGTGACAAATAACAGGCTTAAAGTCAGTCACCTGATCTCGCACTAACATGAGTGTTGGACATCCCCTAGTGGTTTTATCCCAGTCTCCTTGGAAAAATTTCCAATAGATTTTCAAGCAAGGCTGTCGGGATTTACTTGTTTATTCAAAAGAGCATAACGTCTTGGTCAGGAGTCCATATGCTCTTTGACATATTAGGTAACTCACACTTCATGAGGCTTACACATATCCACTAGCATTCATTAATAAAAATTTTAATGAAGTGCTTATGAATTTGTAATACGGCAGTCAGCCACAACACTAACGCCCCTGCCGGAGCAAGGGTGTTGATCCGACCTCCAGATCACGCAGATCTCAGTCTGACCAAGCTTCCATGTAATACATTCCACAAACAAATCTGATCCATCGATGCCCTACTCTGCAACCCACAACATCCCAAGGATGTGCTTCTAACGTCCCAATATGCCAGACACCACAACATACAGAGTCTTACCCCAAAGGGCTGGAGGCAAAAGTGGAACCCATACAATACTGAGTGTAACATTTTGCAGTTTAATATTATGAATGATCTGTGTAAAGACACGTGTGAGTTACTTCTAATTCAATTAGAAAGCACATCTCATTCTACAGTATGTGTGTCCTTCGATGTCAGTTGATAGTCTGTTCTATTCACATTGTGCATCGCTCAGCGATATGTGTGGCTCATGTAGTATTAGAATAGAAATCCGCTCTCCTGTACAATCCATTCGATACACTAGTCACGACTTGAAGAACTTCCTAATCGCACACTTTTTACATTACCATATGCTAGCACAATATCTAAGCTCCTCTAGCTTTGTTTACTGCAGCGTCTGTGTGGTGAATATGAGAGGAACGGTGATGAAGAGTGAGCACAGCTCTGTTTACCTGCTCTTAGATTTTTATCCTCGGTGGCTCTGCAATATTCACTCAATAAGAGCTGCAGCTGCACTCTGCTGACAGGTTGTGTGTTTCTTCAGCCTCTTATAAGAGCTGAGGAGGAGATGATGAGAGCAGAGAGAAAAGAGATTAATAGAGTGAAAGTATGAAGTTTGGGAAGCAGGGAGTGGGCATGTGCACTGGCTGTGGCAGTGAGCTGTCAGCTGTGCAGGACTAGTGTGTGAAAATCTAATCCTAAAGGTGGGCAGTGAGCCACAGTAGACTGGCTTATTCTCTCATAGAGGCTCTTAGGGAAAGCCGGAGGGAAAAGTGGAAATAGTTGGAAATGGGTCCAAACATATTTCACACTAGCCCTGAGAGTTTGGTGAAGCATGAAACCTGTTTTTGAGTCTGGCACAAGCCATATCAAATGTGGAAGCTATCCATGCTCGGCACTGCATACTCAGTAATGTGACTGCTTTAACGTGCCTTTTTTCTTTTACTGTTCCAATTACATGATGGTGGGAAAAGTGAACCTCTTATCGATCTAAAAAAGAATCATTTTAGAATAATCAATCTGGAGCACTGTCATTAACGTTTCTTACTGGAATTGCTATGAACACTTTTGTACTAATATCACCATTGGTGAAACCATCATTCCCAAACTCTGACCTTCCTAGCCCTAGCTGATGAAGTAGGAAGGCATGTGAAAACATTGCTCTTAACATTTTTTTTTAAAATGTCAATAATATTAGGTTGTACTGGGTTGACAACGCTGAGTGAAACATGGACACCAGTTTCCAAGAAAAATTGTGTTCTTTTATTTAAGAGTGGAGAAAACAAAGTCTCTTTTAGGAGCTCTCTCATTGTAGCTGACACACGCACACATGCTGGTACATAGTCAGTCCTTCAGGGCTGCCGTGAGCAGATGAAAAAGTCAATCTAGTTGTGGGAGTCAGTGGCCAAGGTCAGGTGAGGCGCTCTGTCAGGCTGACCTGAGTGGGGCTGAAGGCAGATGAGCCAAGGAGGTGGTAGAGTACTAATGCTGGGTCTTGGATAGTGGCTTTCTCTATGGTGGGAAGTTCTAAGATTCTGCAGAAAGTACCTACTCACACTCACCTTTGATAGGCAGATGATAATAGCGAGGTGGTAGCTGATAATCTTGCCTGGTGAGTTAGGCTGCCCTGCCCCTGCCTTGTTCACAGTGGAGCTGTCCTCGGTCCTGAATGTGTGCCCTTTATGGTTCAACCATGGAGTTGTCCAGTGGTAAGGCGCACTGGCTATGATCGCACTATCACAAAGGCACAGCGCAAAGATTAACTTCCTTCTTACACATTCAGAGAGTCTACATATACAAGTAAACCACAGAACAGAGAGAGCAAAAAATGCGAATGCTGACCAGTGGGGGAGTGTTCGTGTGGGGGTGAGGGCAATTATCCTTGGAACAAATGGAACAAATCAATCGTGCCTAATGTGAAAACACTCTTAAGCTTATCTGCTCCAGGGGTATCTTGGCTGCTATGGCTTCATAACTGAGACGCGAGAAAAGTTTTTTTTTTTTTTTTTAAATAAATTGCGCTGTAAGGTACATTTGACAAATAATTGAATCTTAATATAAAAATTTATGGAGGTGATTTTAATGTTATGGCTAATCAATATATGCATGTACTGTAGATGAGGAGGCATTGCTGCAAAACTATACTTGATACAGCTCTCAGTGAGTCCAATATTAAGGTTTCAAAAGAATCAAGCAAATTTTGTCTGGAGCCAGCTGTTAAATTCATTCTGCATCAGGCAGAAATTGCAGTTTAAAAGCCACTAGAGAATGGTGGAAATGGTCGACCACAGAGCTGAAAAAAAGCCAAAAAAAAAAAAAAAAGGTAAACATTATGAAGAAAACTAATATGACTAACATAGCATTAAAATCTCAACTGGCTTTCACCTAATGAAATGAAAATGTACAGTGTTCAGTGTACAGAATAAGGTACCTCACATAAAGTGTGGTATTAGTGCGCTGTATTGTAATTGTGGTGGAATGCAGTATCTACTGTATAGCCACTGATTGAATTAAATTTTGAATTGAAAATATTAAATTATTACATGTTTACTACTGATAGAAATTAATGTATTTGTGTGTGTGACATTAAGAGAGCTCATCTGATCTTGCACTTTCTAAATCACAGTGTTGCAGCCCAGCACACAAAACCATATAAAAATACAAAACTCTTACCTAGGGATGGGACTTTTGCATTTCTATTTAGTCAATAAGAAACCACATTACTGATCTCAACATCAAAAACACAGGCAATTAGAATTCAGAATCGCAAAATGGCAGACGGTGTGTGTGTGTACATAGAGCATCTGTGGTCAGAGTAAAGCCTATGAAATTTAATGGACTACTGGTGCTGCATGCACTCAGACCAGACTTTAACCAGACATATGTGCATCCACACACAGGTGTCATAAACACCAGGACATTTAACAGTCTTTGTAGTGTTTCATCTTTTTTATGTAGTGAATGCAGAGGATGTATCTGTTTGTGTGTTCATTAATTAATGCAATACTGGATCATGTGGGTCCAGTTTACAGTAGAAGAACATGTACATATACTATACTATAAATACAGGGACTGGACAATGAAACTGAAATGCTTGGTTTTAGACCACAATAAATCAATAGTATGGTGTAGAGCCTCCTTTTGTGTCCAGTGCAGCATCAATTCGTCTTGGGAATGACATGACCTGCACAGTGACCATAGGGATTTTAAGCCATTCTTCTTACAGAGTAGTGTCCAGGTCACTACTTGATGCTGGTGGAGGAAAGCGTTTCCTGACTCGCTTTCACCAAAACACCCCAAAGTGGCTCAATAATATTTAGATCGGGTGACTGTGCAGGACATGGGAGATGTTCAACTTCACTCTCATGTTCATCAAATCACTCTGTCACCAGTCTTGCTGTGTGTATTGGTGCGTTATCATCTTGATACACGGCACCGCCTTCAGGATACAATGTTTGAACCACTGGGTGCACATGGTCCTCCAGAATGGTTCGGTAGTCCTTGGCAGTGACGCGCCCATCTAGCACAAGTATTGGGTCTACGGAATGCCATGATATTGCAGCCTAAACCACCACTGTGGGAAGACCGTGAATGTGGACTCATCAGAGAACAATACATGTTTCACATTGTCCACAGCGCAAGATTTTTGCTGCTGGCACCATTGAAACCAACGTTTGGTTTGTCATTGGCACGAATGACCAAAGGTTTGGCTATAGCAGCCCGGTCATGTACATCGACCCTGAGGAGCTCCTGATGAACAGTTTTGGTGGAAACAGGAGAGTTGAGGTGCACATTTAATTCTGCAGTGAGTTGGGCAGCTGTGGTTTTATGTTTTTTTGGATACAATCCGAGTTAGTACCCGGACATCCCTTTCAGACAGCTTCCTTTTGGGTCCACAGTTATTTCTGTTGGATGTGGTTCGTCCAACTTGGTGATATGTGCATTGCAATATTTTAAGCAAAACTTTGCTATTACTCAGCGAATTAAACCTTCACACGCTGCTCTTGCTCAGGGAATGTGCAATCAATGAAGATTGGCCACCAGGCTGGTCAAATTTTGCCATGAAACGCCCAACACTAAATTGGCCAGTGTTTCATTTTCATTGACCCCTGCCTGTATATATAGGAATTGTGTACACAGTTTGTGCACTATAATGTGAGCTAAATAACCTTGATGTACGTACAGCATAGTGTTTAACTTATAAGGTGGCCTATTTTTCAAATGTACTTTTTAGTACATTAGTACTTTGCACATTCACATAGATCTCCAGTGTGCATGTACTAACATAATATGTGAAAGAAATATATATATATATTTATATACTGTACATGCTAAGAGTTAAAGTTTTTAAAAGCTGTTCCATATTGTTTATAATGCTGTAAAGAAATGTATTTGGCACATAGTTGCTCATATTTTCCTCCTAACATATATGAGGAGTGTTCAAGTCAAACTGGGACTTTTTATTCTGCAGAATAACAGAACACAGTTCATATATACATGATTGTGTGTATAGTTTCCACAGACATGTGCCCCTTCCGGCAAGTTGCTGACACTTTAAAGATGTATGACACATTTTCAAAAGAATCAGGCTTTATTGAGTCACCTAGGCCATCATCATTCACGGACGTACGGCCTTCTTTAAAACATTTACACCATTTGCATGTTTTACTGCAGTGTTGTTCGATGCTTCACTGCAGATTTGATCTTTACACCTTCATTGATGAGTCCCAGGTTGACTTGAATGCCCCTCATATTATTTTAAATGATTTCATGTTTATTTGTGATTTGTAACAAAATATTGCAAAAAAAAAAAAAAAAAAAAGATTAGTTTTAGTCTTGCCTTTCTGGGATGGTCTTCATGAGGCCCAGTTTCATCATGGTGTTTGCAAATGTCCTCGACACAATACTGTCCTTGCAAGAACTGCTCCAAGAACAGTACTGAACTGACCTTCATGTCTTAAAATATGAATTGTTGTTATTTCTTAATTGCCGTACTGTGCATTAGATGCAAAAGAGAAACAAATATTAGCATCTATGATGATAAAATCATAGCAAAAAAAAGTTAAACCAGCTGGTAGTATGCAGAGTATATCCTAAAGAAAAAAATATTAATCATTTTTTTGAAAATCATGGAAATCATTGAATTGAAATTGAATTGAGCTGACGTGCTCAGTGAGCTTTACTGTCGACCTTGAGTTGTTGTTCGATGAAAAAATTGTAGTCTTTTATTTTTAAGTCCAGCAACAACTCTTCCTTTTGGAGTGACCTTCTGTAATCACGTACTGTATGAATGCCTTTACTTAATAGTTTAGTAAGTGCCGGCATGTATGTACACTAAGTGGCTAGACACGGAGAAATTCTGTCATCTTATTTTATTAGCTCTCTCCTACTTTCTAGGACATTCATCAGTGTCTAAAACAAGTTCAACATTTTTCCACAAATGCTCTAGTTTCTAATGCTGACAAGCACTAGAAGTAGTTTGCTGTGTCTCCTAGATCGTGGTATGTCCTCAGCTAACTTATTCCTTCACAGTTCCACAATGATTAAGGATTATTTTTAGTACGGTCTTGGACCATGGCAGCCCCTGCCTGAGGTGTCACTTGAGCTCAGTGGTCTGGACTCAGGTCTGATGTAGCATGAAGAGTGCTGCTGTAAACTTGCCTGTCTGCCGCTCTCTCTCTCTCTCTCTCTCTCTCTCTCTCTCTCGCACACACTTACCCATGCTCCCTAAGGACTATTAATTGCCGACATGTGTGTACCTTCAGTGAAGAATGTCTCCCAGGAGGAATTAATGATTGGCTGCAGGTTCCTGTCACAGTAGAAGTTGCCTCCACCTTCACATTGATCCAACAGTAATTATTGCCACTCTTAAAGTGAAAGCCATTTGTTGAGGTGCTTGGACAGTTGAGGAAGAGTGAACAAACCTCTGTACAAGGGGGTGGATTGCTTGTCACTCAGTTCAAAACAACTCCGATAAGCTCCTGAGCTGGAAAATTAATTTCCTTTAAATGTGTTTGTTGAAATTTCGCCGTGTTTGTGATATTAGCTTTACAAATGACAGACGATGGCAGAGACGGTAGGGCCTGAGCAGAATTTAATGTGCGCTTGAGATATCAGGGATGCTGAGCAAGTTGGATAAGCTCTTCAGGGCCATAAGAAACAAATATATAGCGAATGAAAGGATGCTGAGAATCAGTCTCAGCAGCACACTTGCTGTAACTATATTTTCTTTTATGTACACCAATCAGCCATGACCTTAACACCACCACCAGGTTAATTGAAAATCACTAATGATCAATTATATAACAATAAACCTGTGACAGGATCACGGGCATCCAAAGCTTATATATGACTGTGGAGACCTAAGAACAGCCCATCCAGACCAATCCTACAGAAAAGTCAACTCTACACAAATTTCAGAACAAAGTTAATACTGGATGATGAAAAGGTTGTTGATCCAGCTTCCAAATTTCCCTGATCTCAATCCTATCAAGTATCCACGGAATGTGCTAGACAAACAAGTCTGATCCATGACAGCCCCGCCTTGCACCATTAATCAATTAAAGGATCTGCTGTCGATGTCCAGGCGACAGATCCCACAGTACACCAGCAGAGGTCATGTGGAGACGTGATTGAGGGGGACAAATCTGTTTTGTGGAACCTAAATCCTAGGTGGTTGTAATGTTTTAATGCTATGGCTGATATATACGTATATGCAATGCTACAGAATACCTAAAGGGTCATAAAAGGATCATCAAAAAAAAAAAAATCTCTTATATGTAAAAAAAAAAAAAAAAAAAAAAGAATTCTTAATGTAATTCATAGTGTATAGGTTCGGTCTTTAGCCTTTAACCCTGATTAGTAACTTATAAGTGCCACTATCAGTCCCTCAAGGAAAAGCACAAATTTGTATAAAAATGCTTTCTGTTTAAATAAATGTGTCTTTAACATTATCTGTGTTTTATACGCATTTTTTGGAAAAAAATATATTAACCAAAATGAGCAAAGAACCATATAAGGTAACTTTACTGTCCTTGATTTGCAACAAAAAAATCTTTAAATAATCATGAAAGGTTGAAAAAGACTTTCAATGTGTGCCCTATAAAGGGTTAAAACTGTGCTTAAAAACACAAAGTCCCACCATTGTGCAGAGTTGGAGTTTTACAACAGTTTATATATTTTATATATATATATATATATATATATATATACACACGGAGTCTGCATGTTTTCAGCATGCTTGGTGGATTTCCTCCGGGTACTCCGGTTTCCTCCAACAATAATTGGCGTTCCTAAAGTGCTCTTAGTGCGTGGAATGAGTGTGTGAGTGTCTGTATGTGTATGCCCTGGGATGGATTGGCCCTGCCTCGTGCCCTAAGCCTCCTGGGAGAGGATCCAAGCCCCCCGCCACCCTGTATAGAGGATAAAGCAGTACAGACGATGAGGGAGTGATCTTGTAATTATTGTTGCGATACTGTAGGTCTCTAACAAATTACAGACAAGACTGTGTTTTTTTAGCAGTCAAAATGCCAAAGGTGGGATTTTCGACCCATAAAAAGAGACTTTCTAACTGTTTTGCAGACATTTATTGTTTTAATGATTTAAACATTATTTAAACATTAAATTAACATTTTTCTTTTTACATTTCCTCCTTTGTTCCTTAAGGGGTTCAGTATGATCCAAATGTTGTAAATAAAAACCTTCATCCTTATGTTAATTTAAAGTTAGAAAAAAAAACACCTTGTTAAAGTTTGCACATACAGTGGAATCTCGGATTGTGAGTAACGTAGTTTCCGAGTGTTCCGCAAAACGAGCAAAGTTTAAAAAAAAATTTTTAATCGGAAACCGAGCAAGTATTAGTTTACGAGCGCCGAGTGTCATGTATCACGCATGCGACTCTTATTTTGACACCGAGCGTCACTCTTGCGCTGCGGAATTGTGTAATCGTCTTCCCTGCTAGGTCTTAGTGCTCGTCTCTTACTTGCATAATCAACATTTCCCTCTCTGTTTCAGCATCTCTTATGTGTGTGTGTGTGTGTGCGCGTAATTTGACACCGACACACACACACACACACACACACACACACACACACACACACACACACACACACACACACACACACACACACACACACACACACAAACACTCTAACACATGCACAGACGCTCTCTCACCTTTTCACCCTCTCACCGGCTTCACAAACACACAGAAACTCTGCTCTATCGCGATACTTTTCAAAGGTAAGGTGCTGGTTCATTTAAAAAAAAAAAAAATTATTTTACAGCAGTGATTCCTTTAGTATGCGCTCACGCCAGGTCAGAGAGATTTCTTTTTTTCTTGTTAAAACGGTGTTTGTGTTGTGTGTGTGTGTGTGTGTTTGTTGTGAAACTTAAAAAGTGATTCTGTTAGTATGCGCTCGTGCCAGTCTCAAAGAGATTTCTTTTTTTTCTCGTTAAAATGGTGTTTCCGTTGTGTGTGTGTGTGTGTGTTTGTTGTGAAACTTAAAAAGCGAGGTGTGGAGAGGGAGGAGGAGTGTTACTGTGTAAAACGAGGCGAGGGAAGGGACTAATCCCCCCCCCCCCCCCCCCCACACACACACACATACACACACATGGCGCCTGCGCGCACCAACGGAAACACTTATCTGTCGGGATTTATTTGTACTTTTCTAAAGGTAACATGCAGATTAATTTGTTTTATTTTAATTTTATAGATTGTATTAAATATTTTTGGGGGCTGTGGAACGAATAATTTGAGTTTTCATTATTTCTTATGGGAAATGATGATTTGATTTACAAGTATTTTGGAACACGAGTCCACTTCCAGAACGAATTATGCTTGTAATCCAAGGTTCCACTGTACCGAGTAGATCAGCTTTTAACTTAACCACAAGCATAAATAATGATTAAAATACTTGGGCTTAGTTTTCTCTTGCTATGCGCACTCTACTGTACATGCCCTTATATATGATTAGCTTGCCTTGGTTTAAGAGAACACATGCAACTCTCTGTGGTTTGTTGTGCTTATAGAGGCTTTATGAGAATGTTTTCCCATTGTGTGCCTTTAAGCAATGTTAATGGTGTGTATGTGTGTGGGTGTGTGCTGTGTGTGAATTATAAATGTGTGAAGGCCCCGTAAACGTCTCAATGGTTTGAAAAGTCTTTAACTGGTTTACATTTGTGGAAGCTGTGGGATTAAAGTTCTCTCAGAATATTTTTTTTTGTCTCTGTGCAGAATCATACAGAACACACAGTTTGATAGATCTGCATACGCATTTATTTAGACAAGCGCTTCTCAAACAAGTGCTCAGGGGTGTCCCAGTGGACTGTCTGCTCTATGGAGCAAAAATGTTGACTGTCTCGCGAAAGGCTCTTAGGACTGTTCTGAGAAACACTGATTTTGACAACAGTCTAACATTAAAAAATACAAGAAAAAAAAAAAAGCTTTTGTGCCTATTTTGTGCTAGACAGTGTGTTGGATGTTATTTTTAAGATTTTAGAAGTATTAGTTGAGCTTTAGTTCAGTATTAGTTTTCATTAGTTCAGCTTTTCCAGAAAGTACACATTTAAGGTTTTGTTATAACCGCAATGCTCATAAGAGTCATAAGTAATAACAGGAGCTAACCTCCTTCATCTTTAAAAAATGCATGAGCTCCCAAGCAAGTGTGCTGTTGTACTGAAAATCAGCATAGTGTTGAGCTGACCCTAAAAATAAAACAAATTTTTTTTTTAACCAAATCATATCGCTTGGACTTGATTTCATGTAATTAAAATAGTAAGCATGGGTGAAAGTAGGCTGGCATGGTTTGGTACTACTGTACAAAGAAAACAAAGCACTAAACCCAGAACTACAGTAATTAATCATGGCACTCTCAAGCAGCACCTGAAATATCTGAATAAAATATTGGCCATTTTCCGTGCTGCATCAGCTATTTAACTTTCCTGAAGAGGTTAACAATGAGCTGTTTATGTGTGTTAAAACAGCAACCATATTAAAATGTGCAGAAGAAAAGAAATCAGTGTGATTTTCTTCTAAAAGGAGGACCAAGGTTAATATCATGAAAACTATTTCACAGACTTAATGGGGTGTCTGTCCTACTATACCCATTTAGACTAAAACTGCATATTTAATTTGTGGCTCAACACTACATTAAAGTCACACATTTATTTATGCATTCATAACACCCATGGCATTACTATGCAGAATTTGCATGTTAGGAAGAAAGTGAGCATTACAGTATGTTTAAGGAGGAGATGAGAGATTCTGAGAACACTTCTGACCTTCGTTTCTTTATTTGTTGGCCCTCAGTATTTTTGTAAAAGGGTTTTTAATTAAATTTATGTTATACCACATTTAGGTCCGATCCAGCAATCTGATTGGACGAGAGGTTTTCGACAAGCGGGGAAAATGGACAATAACCCCATTAGGATGTTTAACTATATGTATCACTCTGCATCACAGGTGTTCGTTACACTAACTCTCGGTCGCAGCATGGGTGAAAGTAGGTCAGAAAGAAAGAAAACTGTTCAAATCCAGTCAAAGACAAACATTCAGCAAAAACAAAAGAAACATACTGTATCAGATATTATGTCATATAAAAAAAAAAAACACTTTGTCTCCTTAATAATTGCTTCTAAACTCATCTGAACTATCAGTGTTCTTTTATTTACAGGTACAAAGCTAACTAGCTGTTAACACAAGGCTGAATTCCAAATCGCTCTCCAAGCCCTGATCAAGGGTGAGTGGATCAAGGGATTGTACTTATTGTACTTATTACATGCTTTCCATGTAACGATTTTCTGTTTCAACCAGTGGCGGCTGGTACAAAAGAACAAAATTAAAATTAAACTTTTAATACTTGCCTGTAAATAGCCATTTATCAGGTGATTATGCGGTGATCATTACTACTAGTATAAAATAAAGGTCTGACTCATGTCGCATCCAGTCAGCAGCTCCGCTTGCGATAAGAAGTGCTGGGAGAGACTCGTTGAGAACGGTCCAATCACATGAGCCCAAATATTTAAAAAAAAAACAATATTGATTCGCTAAGAACAAAAGTGGGAGGGTTCAGGGCGCACAGTGCTGTGCCCCAAGGATGATTTGAAAAGATCCAATCAGAGCTCAGCCTCAAGTCACATGTTTCAAAAACGTACGTGCCTACATAGACACTCGTTTGTCCTGCGCCCCGCGTACACAAACACAAATGAACGTAACACAGTTTAGATTTTTTTTAATAGCAAATAAATGATATTAAGAAATACAGCGGAATATTGTAGCTACTGTAAATGACTTTATTTCCTGCGCCCCGTATTGACCAGTCACCACTGGTTTCAACCCCAGAACCTGGAAGTTAACAGAGCTGATATTCTAAAGTGGAATAAGTGGAAACACAAGGAGAAACTTACAAGATTTACAGGCATGTCCATCACCTCCATGGTTTATTCTCCTCACCTACTACTGGTAATTTAAAACCAATTCCACCACGTTAATTATGGTTACTAACGGACGCTAGCTGTCAGTCGCCAGCTCTGCCAGTCGCGGTAAGTTAGTTTGACCAGTCGCTAAAGGATATGTGTTGATGATGCAAAACAACTCATTAATAAAGAAACAAATCAGTTTATGATAATGGATGTTTGCAAAGCTGTTGTATAAAAGTAATATCACACTCGAGGTCCTGTAGTATTGCTGGATATACAGTAGCACGGCTGTGATGCCTTCAGCACTCGGCCTGTGTTCTCGTGCATCAGCCATGCTACATCCAACAGTACCGGCCTCACACTTGTGTGATATTGCTTAAGTAAGTCAAACCTGTTTAGAGGATACACAAGAATTAAAAAATGTTCATGGCACATTCCTCAGGATACACAGACACAAATATTGTACAAACACTTGTGTTTGAGTGTAGAGATGTAATTCATTATTACTTTTACACTAGTATTAGAAATTCTTATAGACCTTTAGGGGTCAAAGGATTACCATGACATCAGTCAGAACAATGGAATTACTGTTACCTGATATCAGTGTTCTTCAAAGCCAAGAAAAAAACAGAAAGTAACACATTACACTACTGGAGTTCCACAGAGTGTAATCAAGTTGGTATCTTTCATCGATGCATTGTGCCAAAACGTTAATGGTTGCCAAAATCTGATTGGACTCAGTGAGAATGCACTTTTGCATGGAATGAGGGTTGTGAAATTGGTCAAGATTGCTTACAGTACTTTGTGCTCATGTTCTGGGTAACAAATGTAACAATCGATGTGCAGGGCAGGAAAACTTATAACAACCAAGACGTTTTCAGAGACAGCGATCCGTTACTTGTGTTCAGGAGAGTTTAAAAGCGTTTCACAAAAGAGCTCTTTTCATAAGTGATTAGCACCACCTACCTCCCCACATTTACTAGCTGCTGTTCCCTAGATGGGTGTTCAAAATTAACACCATGTCCATGAGTGCGCTTTGTTCTACATTTCATTTAAAGAAACATGATTAGCCATTCAGCCATATGACGTCCACTGAAGACATTATTAGCTGAGTGATATTTTTCAAGACTTCCATAAGGGTTTACACAGAAGAGCACTTCTGAGAAAATAGTTCACTCAGACAAGGCCAGAACAAGGTTCAGTATAAAAGCTGAAAAATCAGGAGATGAGGGAAAAATGGACGCCAAGATGGAAAACAGAACTGCAGTCCTTCATGCCTGAGTGGATGTGGATGAGTTATAGGTCAACCGGCTAAGGACGCACGCATGTCCCTACACCTCAGGAGAACCTCAGAACTAGCGTTGAATAATATATAGCTGAATAGTTGTCAGCCTTCATAATGCACAAGGCTGCAGGATGTAAATGAGCCCTCTTTTGTATCCGAATCTTCTTGTCTAATCACAAAAAAATGCTACAGATTTGTTTCTGCATGGGTTTTCCAGCATTTTTGAGAAGCATTTGCACACTCGAGAGGTGAGTACAGCCCTTAGAGGTGCTTTAATGGGCCTTGTAATGGCTTTTAATTCAGGATTCATCAGAAGGTAAATTAGATTTAGTCTTAAGCTAAGCTTCATCAATATTTTTTCCCTATTATATATATATATATATATATATATATATATATATATATATATATATATATATATATATATATATGTGATTCCCAGAGTGGAAGGCACTCATCCATTTGTGAGTGAAGCTCTCTGTTTCCAGGTTAGACTGCATCCTGGTCCTCAGCTATTATTGTGAGATTTGTCTTTGTCTGGAAGGTTTGTCAAGGTCTGGAAAGTGGAAATAAGACTTCTCTGCTGAGTTGCTGGGTTTGCTGTCTGTGATAGGTAAATCAATCCTTGCAGTAGAGCTACTGCATTGCTGATATTTGAAATGAGTCATTTTGCACCACCAGGTCCAGGGCTTGATTCTCACCTTGGGGTCTGTGTGCATGGAGTTAGCATGTTCTCCCCATGCTTGGTAGGTTTCCTCCAAGTGCTCTGGTTTTCTCCCACAGCCCAGCAATATACATATTAAGTTAGAGAATTAAGTGGAAATTCAGATTATTCGTTCCACACCCCCCCCCCCCCAAAAAAAAAATACATCAAAATACTTGATGCAAAATATAATGTAAAAATAAAATGAATTAACCCTGAATTTTTTTTTTGATAAAAATAAAAATAAATCCCGACAGCTAAGTGTTTCCATCAGTGTTTGTGCTGGGTGTGTGTGTGTTTGTGTGGGCGTGTGTGTGGATGTGTGTTTGTGAGCGTATGCACTATGAATTTGTGTGCGCTGTGTTAGTGCGACACCCTCTCTCTCCACTAATACAGTAACCCTTCCTCCTCTCTTATTTGTGCGTGACAACTTTCTCACACACACACACACACACACACACACACACACACACACACACACACACACACACACACACACACACACACACACACACACACACACACACACACACACACTAACTGAAACACTGCATCATCTGAAAAATTAACAAGGAACATCTCTGACACTCGAGTGTGCACACAAACTAACGGAATCACTGCTTAAAGTAAAAATAAAACTAATTAACCTGCATTTTACCTTTGAAAAGAATCGCGTTAGAGTGTGTGTGAAGGCGAGAGGAGGATGGGTGTGCGTGAACCCTGTACTGTCCACAAACAGATACAAACACAAAATTAAAGATGCTTTACACACACACACACACACACGTGGTCACAGTGTTATTGTAAACAGTACACATGTGCATGGATGTTGCTTATACCAGTACGAGACAAGCACTAAGACAGAGCAGGGGAGACGATTACCCACAATTCTGCAGCGCAAGAGAGCGAAAAACCATTGGCTCAGTTGTGATCATGCGATGCTCGACGTCAAAACAAGAAGCGCTTGCATGCTACATGATACTCGGTACTCGTAAACCAAGACTTCCTTGTTTTTCAAGGCAAAAAATTATTAAAAATCTTTGTGGTGGTTCCACGGTATCACCATTTTATAAATATCCGCATTCCATTTTTTTTTTTCAAGATTTTTTATAATTTTAAAGAAATTTTGCAAAACTTTTCAGGGTGCACCACCTGTAGAATTATAGAGGAACTGCTAAATTTTACCACTTAAAAGTCAAACAAATATAACTAAAAAATTTTTTTTTTAAATATAATAATTGGAATCGGTGTAGCGGCATAGATTTCCCCCCCCAACTATTATCCTTTGTGCTAATTCCATGTTTTATGTATTGCTGTAGTATATATATATATATATATATATATATATATATATATATATATATATATATACATACACACTTATTTGTATTCGGTTTTTTTTATGACTCCAATGTCAAATCTGGCTGGCTGATTTCCTGTTTTAGTGGTTGTAAAACCTTTTTTTTTCCACTCAAAGCAGCACATCACTAGGAAAGAAAATAGCCTTTTAAATGTCTACAAAAAAATTTCTAAGTCTGTTGTCTTGTTCATAGAAAACCCAATGACTTTAGTTCATGGTGTTTAGATGTAAAGGCCTGAGGAAACATAAGGAGAGAAATGTGGAGAGAGAGAGAGAGAGAGAGAGAGAGAGAGAGAAAGATGATGGTAAAATGGAAGATGTTCAGGGTTTATGTGGTGCAATAAAACTGTATTGTGTGTGCTGCAATTTTTATGGAGTTCAAAACCTCTAAGACCTTTGAAATTAAAAGTAGCCCCATCCATAAATATTTGCAAATTTGTTGTACTTTTTCTGAGTATACCACCACAATACATAGAAAGAAAGCAATTCAGATGTGATTCTTGACTTAGCTGGATGTTATAAAGATGGTTTCTACATTCTTCACCAATGAAAGAGATTTTGGAATTACGTTGCCTTCTGTGGTCTTTCATAAGTTTGGCCTTAGCATTCCTTTTTTTGAAAAATGGTTCAAATGGTGATTGGGTGACTACGAAATGTTTCATCTCTCTGATAGGCTTTTTGTTGTTGTTGTTGTTGTTGTTGTATTATTATTATTTTTTTTAGCCTAATGATGGCCTCCTTCACTTGCAATAATACCTCTTTGAACAAGAAATTGAGAGTTTCCATGAAGAGCTACCAAATGCAAACATGACATTTACAGTAGAAACAATGTCAGACTCCTTAATAAACAGTCCACAAACTGCTTATCAGTCAGTTCTCCTATTACTTTGAGGGAGGAAAAAAGTATAAAAAAGTATACTAGTATACTAGTATACTACTTTTTAGTATACTAAAAAGTATATAAAAAGTATACTATATATATATATATGGAGGAAAAAAGTATACTATATATATATATATATAGTATACTTTTATTTATATATATATATATATATATATATATATATATATATATATATATATATATATATATATAAAGAAAAAAAAAACAATGACTTTAATTCCTAGCAGGTAATTCACCAGCACCACTTGCACATTACAGGAACTTGGATTATTAAAGGAGTTCCTGGGAGGCCATCGTTTTAGATGTGAAGCCGGTAGTACAAGGAAGAAAACCTTTTACCTTAATGGTATCTGAGCACTAGTGAAACACTGCGATAAGTGCATTAGTGCAGCAGGGGATTATATAGAGAAATAAAGGGAGTTTTACTCTCAAAACTGTGTTCTATTATTTTGTACAATTCAATTCAATTTCATTTGTATAGCGCTTTTAACCATTGTCATTGTTGCAAAGCAGCTTTACGCAATCGATATTATGGAAGTTAGTATGAAATGTTAATGTGTATAAATCAAAATGATCAGATTGTCCCTGATGAGCAAGCCAAGTATGACGGTGACAGTAGGAAGAAACCTTGAGAGGAACCAGACTCAACAGGGAACCCATCCTCATTTGGGTGATAACAGATAGCAGGTGTTGATCTGCATCATACTGTGGGTTAGGATCCTGGATGTTCAATATAACAGTTGATGTATTTAAGTTAAATTGGAGTCCAGTTTGTTATTGGAGGGTGAGGTAGACTGTCCTCAATTTCAGTCCTGAACTATTGAGTGACTGCAGTCACACGTCCTCAGAGAACAACTGTCAGCATCAGCTGAGGCCAGGCCTTTCTTCATGTTAAAGTGGACCATCCCTAGTCACCACATGCATCCCAGGCAGACCACATGCGACGAGATCTCCAACCAGAAGGGGGATACCAGGACGAGTCAGACAGGTTCTCTGGATCTGAATCACTGAGAGCTCAGGAGTAACATGTATAGCTCGACACAGAGAGAGAGAGAGAGAGAGAGAGAGAGAGAGAAGGTGAGATAATAGTTACAGTAGGTATAGTCACAGTCGCATAATGTTTAAGGTGAATGTACAGTATATTTAGTGCAGAGTGCAAACAGGGATTTCCGGCAGGACTAACTATGACAGCATAACTAAAAGGGAGAGCCAGAAGGAAAAACAGACATGTGGGCTCCCTGGAATGTAAAGCAACCAATCACTTGACTGATAACAAACCTGAGTGATTAATGGCAGTGCAGTAGACAGCATCTAAACATACTTTTTAGATGCTGTCTACTGGTCACCATAATACTCTATGTCCATGAGCCCGCCAGATCTGCTCCTTTATGTAAGGCAAATCTATGCACAAAAATGCTTGCTTAAATAAATAGATTTTTAGCCTAGACTTAAACACTCCCAGTCCCAAACATTAATTGGAAGACTATTCCATAACGTTTGGGCTTTGTAAGGAAAAAGCTCCGCCCCTGCTGTGGTTTTCATAATATGTGGTACTGACAAGCAGCCTGCACCCTTTGCTCTAAGTAGGCATGGTGGATCTTAAGATGAAAGCAGTCAATCAAAAGTCCTGGTTTGACTCGAACACACTCATTCATAAAGACCTGACTGTCCAGTGGTATGTGATTGGTGTGACTCCATATCACTTGTTAGCCAACAGATAAATGACAAACATATAACATTAGATATCACGCTGTTGGTTAAGCAGTGTGGTTAAAACGCAGGTTGGGTCTCAACCAATCAGTCTGTTGCACTGTGCTATCTGTTTAAAAACAGAAAAGAAACAGACATTGTGTTATTCTTTCTCTCTCTTTCTCTCTTATACACACACTAATAGCACACACTCACTTTTCCCTCCCTGTTGTGATTATGTCGAGAAGGCAGAGACAGCTAAGAGCGTGTGTACAATCCTGCCAGCATCACTGTTTGAGTGTGCTGGAGTGTGTCGAGTGTGTGTGTTTGTGTGTGTGTGTGTGTGCCTGGCGGCCACAGAGCTGAGTTCGCAAGCTGCTAATGGTCTTGAATAATAGATTCAGCAGACTCTGATTAAAGCCTGGAAGTGTTTGAGTGAAATGAACAGAACAGGTGCCTTCATGTCAGACACTCTTAAATTTAACAAGTAACACTGCATGTGTGTGTGTGTGTGTGTGTGTGTGTGTGTGTGTGTGTGTGTGTGTGTGTGTGTGCGTGTGCCTAGGTTCATGTCTGTGTGCATGACATTGTGACAGCATGAATCTGTTATTAGACACTGATAAAGCATATAAAGAACATAATGCCAATGTTGAGACACATAAAATAGAAACAGCGTGGCTTTGAGTCAGTGAGTCATTAGTATTGATTATCTCTGATGGTTCTGTAGCACTATGAAGTAAATGCCAAGCTGTGACTTGCTATTTAGTATACAGTACACAGACGAATGTGAAGTTTGCCCTTTCTCTGATTTCTATTCTGTTTTTTTTTTTCCTTTAAATAAATGTACTGTATAATGGATACATACGAAGCAGCATTTTCTCGCAGCAGTTAGATTGTATTTTATTAATTTTTTTTTTAATAAATGAGAAGCAATTCATTGTATCAACTACATATAGGAGGTAGAGTGCAATGCTTCTTTATTCATCACTGGAAAAACATCCCAGTGACAGCTTCTTTAGCAGACGGTGATAATTGCATTGTAGCTTGAAGCATCTAATTTACCCAAATTATATATTGTGCTTAAAAAAATAAAAAATAAAAAAAACTCATAGAATGATGTAGAAGTGACAACAAGATTGACAGTTCTTACATCCTTAGTGATGCAATCTGTACTGTACACAAACCTATCATTCCAGACTTTTAGATTTTCAAATAGCTGGTTGAATAATAATAATAATAATAATAATAATAATAATAATAATAATAATAATAATAAATCCCATCATAACATAACATCTGCTTTCTCTTAGGAAATGGATTAGATTGTATAAATTGGCCTTCGTAAACTTTAATGAATGGAAATCAAATAAGTAACAGACTGTATACAGTACGACACAAGACTGGATGTAACATAGCAGGAAGCCTAATATTGTTATAACACATGTTATAATATAGTTATAATATAGTAACGACGTTGCAATAATGTCCACAATCAGGGCAACTTTGTTTTTGAAAGTGAGAATGACTTTCATTAAGATAACGTTGCGTGATCGAACAAAACACAATGTTGCAAATACAACAAGGACATTTTTATATATCCACACACAGTCAGGCAGACTTTGGTACAAGGTATAAGATTATGCCACGGCATAGCAGCAGGTTTTAATATTGTTTTAAAGTTGTTTTTGCAGCATTGTGTTAGCGGGATTCGTTCAACATGATCCTATCATCATGTAATCAATAGCGTTCCAATGACATTCCAGCAAAGACATTCTAATTTTCAAAAATAATCTAAAACCAACTTTGTCCCAGCATCCATAATGTTGCCTATTTATCGCCACCACATCGTGTTGGTAGCCAAAAATTCTTGCTGGGAAGCTAGTTTTTATTATTGTGATACCTGTGGTATGCCATAAAATAACCAATTAATTATATAAAATATGAATGACTGCCATAAACAACAAGTGTCACAGTGGAGATACAGTGTTGCTGCCTCACAGCTCCAAGTCCATAGACCCAGACCCAGGAACCCTGGATGGGTGTCCAGTCACCAGTCTCTTTTAGGGCATCAATTAACTTGATGTTTTTTTTTTTTCTTTTCTTTTGGAGGAACCTGGAGAAATAAAGAAAACTCGGATGGACACTGGTGACCTCAACACAGACAGTAGTGTAAGTTTAAGATTGAACCAGTGACCCTGGAGCTGTAAGAAAGCTATGCTACACTTTGAATATACATGAAACTTTATTCCAGTGAAGGTCAATTTTGTCGCTGGAACATTCAAAAGGACATTGAAACTTAATGGCAAAAAGTTTAAGGAAGACCTACAGTAGATACTGTATGACTGTGTTGGTCAGATGTTCACAAGCTTTTGGCTATTTTGGCCTTGAATCGCGATTTGTATGTTTTTTTAACATGAATTTCAACAATTTCATAAATTTCAACAACTAACTTATCAGACTCATTTTTGCTTGAGGTCATGTCACCCATGGAACATGGATTTGGGTCTAATAATAGCCCTGTGTGTAAGAGACACACATTACAATGTATGTGTAACTTCTGAATAGCACTTAAATCTATAAAAACCCCTGTGGTTTAAATAACAAAGTGCACAATTTCAGTATTAAATCCACACTCCAAATTTGTAATTCAACTGGCACAGGATGCTGTGTGGTTTCATTTTAAGTTCATTTAAATAGCTTTGGATCAATCACTTCATGATCATTAGTCTAAAAGTAGTGTGTTATGTACAAACTGTGCCAACAGCCGTTATGTAAAGGCCAGGGGTGACAAAGATGGATTGTTATGGAGGAGGTGTAAAATGCTTTAAAGTGCAAGAGTGTATAACCAGGACAAGATAAATTTCATGATAATAAAAAAGAAACAGAGATTGAAAGAAGTTTAAAGAAAGAATATTTTAAACTGAAAAAATAAAGTATCATTTGGTATAATTGTTTTTTTTTCTTCTTTTGGTCAATAAATGTCCTTTTGCACTGCATGATTTTCAGTAGAAATCTTCACATTTTATGTATTTTTGTTTTCTTGAACTTTTGCTTAGCTAAAATTACTTTGTCATATTTAGACATTTACAGTAGGTGGGTTTCCACTAAAAGAGAGAGAAAATGCATTCCCTGCTTTTTATTCTTTTTATTCTCCCTTTTTTTTTGTATTGGTGAGGGCCCCTATTGTGACCTCATATGAGGTGTCTTGTTTCTCAGCTCTGGGGTTCTCTGAAGGTACATGTCAAATGTGCAACATCTGGTTCTGAAAAATTAACCTAACTAACCTACATACCTAAGTAGTTAGCAAATCAGCTAACTGGAATAGTTGTACTTTAACTTACCACAAAGAATGCAGTAGTAGATACGAGACTATGTGTTGGGTGTGGATGATGAAGTTCAATCAAATGCATTAGAATATACATTTTCTGCTTTAGCATTTTACAGTAGATCAGCTAAACCTAACCTTGCTAGCTTAAAGGTGGTGGGAGCGTTCCAAATAACACCCAGGCTCCATTCGGTCCATCCATTTTCCCACTTATGGATTAACTGCAGTTTGGATGTCAGGGGTCAGCTCCTGCCAAGGTGGCGACAACCAGAGCTTTCAAACCGCTCTTCAGTCCAGTTATTTTTATTTTTATGCAGTCTATCGTCATGGCATAAACATTGAAATGGCATGCTTGGAGGAAGAGTGATATACAGGTGGTTTGAGGTATACAAGCATTAGCACACACTTTGGTGGAGCTGGACACCTATGTTAACTCATTACAGAAAAAGTAGAATATAGTGGCTTCGAATGGCATGCACACACTGAAAAAAAATAATTAGTTGAATTTACTTGATCTTAATGTGTACATCGGTCCCACATCATCAAAAAATGGCGCAAATTACACAATTTTTGCCTGCTAAACCAAAATATTTCATTCATGTTAAACTTGGGAAAGAATCATGTTTACTTAACATAATCTTAATCATTTACTGTAATAGCAATTGATTGTGTAATTGTAATGTAATTTAATTATGTCAATGATACTCCATTACTATTGACAAGTCTAACATGTTCTTTGTGCTACTTGTGTTACTACAACTAGATGTTATACCATAATGTATACCAGCCCTATTTTCCCATGCTTTAGTGACTCTTAAAGACAACTCCAGGGGCAGTTAATATGTAATTCATCCTTTTTAATTAGGGAACAACTTATAACAGGTACCATACTTTCATAAAACACTAACAATCTAATTCACACACTAAAAAAATGAAATGTTGGGTTCAATAAATTTTTTCTTGTCAACATGTTCCACAGCTAAACTCAACTAACATTTGTAAGGGTCTTTATTCACAACAAAATTACTGTCACAAGTATTTTAATAACAATTGGCACTGTTTGAAATGCAACACAGAAATCGAGAAATTGAGAATATTACAGTCCAACAATACAAAAGACATACTGTACACAATATGCAACATATTCTTTTTTTTCTTTCTTTTCCAACACTTCTGTCAACTTTGACACATTTAAAGGGGAAAATTGTGTTAAACATTATTTAATTTACCATATTAACAAAATTAACAATTTACCCTGTTTTTTGCTATCAAATGAAGCACTTCAACCACTGGAGGGGTCGTGGCATCACCTCCCTCAACACTGATGCTCTCTGCCGCATGGCCATCTGTATCCTATTGTTTACACACACAAAAAAGCAAAAATGAAATCACTCGACTAATACGGAATTCCAAAGAGCCTGTTAGCATTTTTCCCTGTAAATGTTTAGTATTTGATCACTAACTTTTGGTCCACACTGATTTCTCACAAACTTGAAAACACTTTCCTAAGTACACCGGTGATCTGAGGCCATCTAATAGCAGCTTTATCTTATAATTTTTGAAGGCTAAATGGATATTATGATATTCTGAAGAGCCCATCGTTACTTCTGCTATATATACTTATCTACTTATATACCTTTCGCCAAATAATGGAAAGATATGCAGTGGACCGACCTGTGACATGTGGCTAAATCCGTTAGCTGGCTAATTTCAGTCTATATATATATATATATATATATATATATCTGAGGAAAAATCTTACCTTTTTCAGGTGTTGACCTCCCTCGGTCAAAACGGACAGAACGTAACGCGAGCAGGCACAGAGGCCAACTTTGCGCAGGTGTAGTTTGATGCGTCTTGCTCTTCTGTTTCATTAGCGGTTCATGACAGCTGGCGTCTCACTACTGCCCCCTGCTGTATGTATGAAATGTTGACTTAACATGAATGGTTCATGATTAGACAACGTATTGGGAATGTGTACGGTCAAGTTGAGACAAAATTACGTTAACCTTAATCGAAACAAAACATTTTAAATAAACAAATACGATTATTATGAGTAAACTGAAAGTAATTATATTATGTAAAATGCCCAACCTGCCTTGTTCGTTTTTTGGAGTGCAGGAGCATGCACAATTCTTCCAGTCGTGTGGTGTTTCAGTGTCTACAGGGAATTGATGATTCGAATGTCCTCATCTGTATTTCTCAACAATGAATAAACCCCTGCTCTAAAATCTAAATCACTGATTATAGTGCTCATAACATTTATATATAGAAATTAAATGATGTTTTGCCTTGTGTGTCACTTTTCTGCATTGAATGTGAATGACTCGTAAATATTTGAAAAGTCATTTATATTTTAATGAAAACCGAGCCATGCAGTTAGCAGAGTACGATTCTGCCCACACTATATTACATTTACTTTTATGGTATTTGGCAGGCGCATTTATTCAGAGTGACTTACAGAAGTGCTTTGAAGTCTCTATCAATAAATTCATCCTGGTGCTGGTTTGCTTGGTTACGGATCATTCATAGTATCATATAAAACCTCTTTTGGAAAAGAAATACAGTAAAGAAAACACAAAGACGTTTTTAATTAAAGCACTAATTTAAGTATCTTAGGAAGACGTAGGTCTTTGCGAGGGACCCAGATGTTCAGACGTATAGAGACCGTTCAATCTTCCACCTAGTGTAGGAAACAGAAAAGAAAAGAGTCTTGATGCATGCCTTCCTTGTGCCCTGAGTGATGCCTGGGCCATTTGAGCAGTGCTAGAGGATCGGAGGGAGCATAATACAGTTTATGGTGTGATAAGTGCTTTGAGGTAAGTCTTTTCTGCTTCGTTTTTGTCATTGTAGGCAAGTGTCAGCATTTTAAATCAGCAGTGGAGGGAGTAAAGCAATGGAGTGGTGTGGGAGAATTTAGGAAGATTGAAAATGTCAAGCGGCTGCATTATGAATCAGTTACAGAGGTCGAATTATGCAAAATAAGCAAACCTGCGAGGAATAAATTGTGGTAGTCCAGTATCGAAATAGTATGGGACTAAACAAGCACCTGAGTAGCCTGTGTGGGTACTCTGTTATAAAGACAGATCCTTATAATGTTCTACTGGAGAAATCAAGCTGAGAGTTTCAAATAAGCAATGTGAGAAAAATGGACAACTGATTGTAGATTATTTCCACCATGATGCATGCAGATCACAAGACATGGGGATGAATCACCTGGCATGAACAACAGTTCGGTTCAGCTGGAATAACATTTCAGCTGAGGAGCTGCCGTCTATGATGAGATGTCTGCCAGACACGCTGAGATCTGAGCAGAATCGAGATCTGAGTGTCTGACTCAGATCGGATGGTTGATTGATTGACAATAGTATGAGAAGACAAGTAAGGATCTGACCGCACCAGGAGATCAATTACAGAGAGAGAACAGAAGAGGACCAAGTACTGAGCCTTGTGGGATACCAGTGGAGAGCCTGCCTGGAGCAGATGTGGATATATACCCGAACTTCCAGGAAGGAAGCCACTGGCAGTCTCTGCTACAGTACGATTCTGAAGACTCAGAGGGATGGATATGCTAGTCTATTGGTTGTGTTGAACACTGCTGAAAGCAGAAACCGTGTACTGAAATTTTATATAGAAATATTAAATTGTAAATATTGTCTATGGACCGTAAATATTTCATGCAAGCCTTTGGAATTAATGAAGATAATTATCATAAATATCAATTAGCAGTGCATGCATAATAAGTAGTGTGTAAGCAGTTTGCATTTTGTTTGTGTGTGTGTGTGTGTGTGTGTGTGTGTGAGAGAGAGAGAGAGAGAGAGAGAGAGATTGTCAGTACAGCTGGCAGGTTGCTCTGGCAGATTGTACACAGTGTGAGGTAGTTTGTTCTCAGTAGGAGAAGTATGGTGACAGTATGGTGAGAAGGCGACACTCTCCTCTTTTCTTGCACTCGACAGCACCCCCTGCAGGAACAAAAGACCAACACTTTTTGATATGAATCTCTGCTTGGTGCAAACTTACAGAAGAGTCCAATTATCTGAGTATGCTACCAATAATAATAATAATAATAATAATAATAATAATGATAATAATAATAATAATAATAATATTTTATATTAATTCATTAAGAATTATATGTATTAATTAACTAAATATTTTACTCTCTTAATACATATACTTTAACGTAGCATTATGCAAAGAAGTTATTTCATGTGGATGATACCATAGCACCAACCATGTACTCCATAAAGTGTCACTAATTTTAGCTCTGTAATAACCGTTACTGGTTTCAACAATTAATCTATACGTGTATGGCAAAACAAGCCACAACAAGTCCAAGTCTTATATTTTTCACTATGTATATTAAGCAGTATCTTTGTCTTATAATTGAGCACGCTCCAAAATCAACAGTACATGTATGTACTTAATTACAAACTACCTAATAAAAAGCATGAAATTTAACTTGTGCCAATGAAAATAAAATAATAACGATACAAACTAACACACACAATGATGCAGCTTCCAGTCATGAATTAAAACTAAGAGGGTAAGAACTGTGGAGCCAATCAGAAAACAGACGGTGCGAATGTGCCCGCCTCCAGTCTCCAGTTGGCTGGAATAGTTGCAGGGTTCTAACGCGGCTGCAGTTTATGCAAGTGTAGCTTTATGATAGTGAGCGCACAGAAGAAACAGAGTTCAAACACATAAATTATCTTTAACACGCAAAAGTGATTTTCAGCGCTCAAAAACGAGTTTGAGAGGCTAGTGCACTAAATATAAGCATAAATAAGCACATATGATTAAGTAAATTTAAATTTTACTGAAAATATACTGAGAATACCGTATATTTAAATTTGTATACTTTTTGTACATTTGTACAATGATTATTTTGAGCATATATATATATATATATATATATATATATATATATATATATATATATATATATAAAGTATTATTATCATTATTATTATTTATTTATTTATTTTTAAATATAAATAAATTAAATTGAAAAAGTTAAAATAAGTGTGCTTTGGAAATTAGACCAAAGTATATTTTCCTATAATATAATATTGGAAGGTGTACTACGTATAATACAATCATTTTGAAGTATGTCTAAAGTTTAATTCCAAAATGTGGTAAAAGCATGATGTTAGTATGTGTGTGTGTGTGTGTGTGTGTGTGTGTGTGTGTGTGTGTGTGTGTGTGTGTGTGTGTGCATGCCTTTCTGTCAAAGTAAAGAAGTACAAGTGCTCAGGTGGTCATTATTGCATGTTCGGTTGAAATGACTCACACGTATTTCACACACTTTTTTAAGTCACACCCTTCTTCTATTTATTTATTTATTTTTCTTTCAAATGTTCCTATTTTTAGCTTGGCCAAAAGGTTTAATTCTGTGTGTGCGTTAAATAGGATAACTTTAAGTCCTTATCCGCTGAGGTTTTTGCAGTAATCGAACCCTTGTAGGTGAGAAATGAGTTCATTGTAAGAGGACTGCAGAGAGCTGTGAGAATCAAGAGTAATCACCGTGTGAAGTGGTATGTGTGATGGAGTGCTGGCTATCGTGATCATGAGTGTTACAGCTAAACGAGTCGGTCAGAGAATGAGCCAGGCAACATGATCCGATGGACTTTGCACACACTCACCTTAACGCTTTTAAACAAGCCTCACTTTTTGCCAGCATCACTGGCTCTCTCAGGGCTTCATCCATGTCTGTATGGATTTTTTGTTTATTTATTTATTTATTTATTTATTTATTTTTTTATTTTTTTTCCTAGCAGCTGGTGGGATAGCCTCCGTATCAGCTAATTTTGTGTGTGCATTTCTGCATTTTGCCCTCTCTGGTGCTCATTAAACACGCTCTTAAGGGGTATGAGATAGCAGGTGTCCTGTGCGTATGCTGGGAATTTTTAAATAAAGCTCATGTGCATGGATTTTTTTTTTTTTAACTACTGTATGCTGAAACTCAAATCAGAGCCTGGGTATGACTTATATGCTACTGGTTTTAAGTTGTTCAGTCTGATCTATGGCGCCAAGAAGTCAGATTCAGTCAAAGATGTCCAAATGGGCAGAGAGAATTGTGGACAGAAATGATAGATGGTTCAAGAGAGGGGTAAAAGAAGCCATCTATAGTACGGTCTTGGGTGCAACCTGTCTCCTATTTTTCATGCTGCCCTTTCATCCATCCCCAGGAAGACCAAGACCTCTTCACAGGTCCACCAAGAAAGCCACACTTAAGGACTCCCCTTACTCTTTCTGGTCGTTACACCTTAACGACTTTTCCTAATCTCTCTCTCTATTGCTGTTTCTTTTTAACAACTCTCTCCGCGCCTACTCTATGATGACTCTCCCTCAAACTCTCACCTTCTCCATTGTCCATGTAATGAGCCTTTTCAGACAGGGCAGGATCCTTTTCTGGAGGATACAAATACAGTATGAGGAACTTCCCTCAGACTGGAGAAGCTACTTGGATGAATAGTGAAATGTTTCTACATGACTCAACTACGAGATGACCTCACCTGTATGACTGATTCAGATTCACAGATTCAGGCAGAGTCTTGGTTTAAGTGACACGGTGGGTAGTGGTTAGCACTGTAGCCTCGTACCTTCAGGGTTGAGGGTTCGATTCCTGCCTCGGGTCATGGAGTTTGCATGTTTTCCATGTACTTGATGGGTTTCTGCCTGGTACTCTTGTTTCTTCCCAAAAATAAAGGATTGGCATTACCAAACTACCTGTTTTGTGAGATGGATTTTCCCCCCTGTCCAGGGCGTACTCCGCCTTGTTTCCTGGGATAGGCTTCAGGTATTTGCCAGAAGCCCTTATCCAGAGCGATTTACATTTTTATCCCATTATACCGCTAAACAGTTGAGGGTTAAGGAAGGGCCCAACAGGGGCAACTTGGTGGTTGTGGAATTTGAACCTTCCGAACCACAGTCCAATGCCTTAACCACTGAGCTCCCCTTAACCCCTCTCATGTTAACACTCACATTTCTCTTAATACACCTTAACTACTTTCTTCATCTCTGGCATTCTCCAAGTCTCACTCTAAATATTTGATTCATGCTTTGATTCATCAAGCTGGCAAAAAAATATATATACGAGAGATATAATTTATATTTGAGTATTATGATGAATCTTATACCTTCTTGACTGTGTTATATTTTTTCTAATATAGCTATATTTGGCTTGGTATAAAGGCAGGAGAGAGAAAATGAAAGTTTACTCTTTTAATTAATGGAAGGTTTTCCAACATCTTCACGCTCGGCTTAGCTCTCCATGTGGCAGTACGGCTCACTCTCCCATCCCTGGCACTGTTCCCTGATGATTTCTTGCTCCAGATGAGCGCCGAGCGATCATGTTCTGTTCCGCTGTTGTGCTTAAATCCTTAATGTGTGTTTCCGAAAAACCTCTGGAGACTTGAACAGCACGAAGATACAAAGGAACAACCTAATGCACACTCCCATTAATGCACTTCACAGTCGCTGCCTATGTTTACTTGCAGCCTAATAAGCTTTACTTATCACTCTGATTCAGTCACAAAAGATGTGTAATATGTTTAAAATAAATGCATAATTATGGTATTGTATACTGACCCATAATGGTTCATGAAAAATTTAAATGATTTCATAATTCTCTTATAAAGTATTGGAAAATCAAACAAACAAACAAACAAAAAACAAGGTGAATAAAAAGTGAACAAATCCATACTATGCCCAAATTGTTATGTTTGTAATTAATCTAGTCACTAAAAATATTTGTGCTTGGTTTTCTTTCTTATAATATTAGTAAATGTAACTTATCCGTCAAGGATTAGTGCCAGTTACGTGTTGGGCATCACTGTTACTCAATTACATTGTCTTATCAGGCAGCACTAATTAGCACTGGATATAAAACAATTTGGCAGAAAGGAGATACTTTCAAAAATATGAAATAACTACCTGCTTTCTAACAGCGCATCATTAAACCAGGATGCCAAACACTATGACTGAAAAATGACGCTTACTTTGTGTGATGAAAGCAAGGACTAAAAACGTATTGCAATAAATAAAATAAAATAAAACTAGCTTAATAAGAGTTTTCAGCACTGGAATAAAAATTACACCTAGCTTAAAGGGATAGTTTGGGTTATTTCAAGTCTGTCTTAAGTCAAAATTAAGGTGCATGGATGGACATACAATACAATAGATTTTAGGTGTTATACATTTTCGTGCTCTGAACACCGATCATGAGGTTTGTCACCTAGAACGTGAGTATAAATGTACAAAAATATATTCCAAAGTTCAGCTGAGACGTATATGAAGCTTCTGCAACCTCACTGAGATAAATCATTCAGTCAGTATCTTTGGTGTACAAATTTAACACTTTTTTTTTTTTTTTCTGGTAAGTCATGCAGCAAACTCTGGTTTGCAATACACCTTGTTCTGCTTCTTCTGCGTCTCCAAATGACTAGTTCTGGAAGAAAAAAAAAAAATTAAGAATTTATAATGACCAAGATCTATGGTAATTTACTCATTCACACTAAAGTTTGATTTAAGACAGACTTGAAAAAAAAAAAAAAACTATCCAACATAAATATTTCAAAGTATTCACCATGTTTATGACCTGAATAACATATATGGAATCTGTCTATTATTCAATCTCCGGACACTCGCTCTATGTCTATAAATTATGTATTCTTATTAATAATAATGATAATAATAATAAATTAGAAATATAATATATATATATATATATATATAAATATAAATATATATATATATATAAATATAAATATATATATATATATATATAAATATATATATATATATATATATATATATATATATATATATATATATATATATATATATATATATATGATAGAAATTACATCAACTTTCATATTCAGATGTTATCCAAACTAAATGTGATATATGTGATCGTGCTTGTTTAAAAGAATCACTGTGGTAAAAATAAACTTGACACACATTTGTATTAATCATTTTCAATATTTCTGTATAATCATTCTGGGTTTATTTATTTATTTATTTATTTATTTATTTATTTTCCCCTTCTCACTTGCTACAGTATCCGTGTGCCGCACTTGAATCACAGAAACAGAAGGAGAGCCTTTTATCCGTCTCTGACAATCTTCACACTTTCCCCAAATTTTCTTAGATGGAACCTTGAATTGTTTATAGCCATAAATGCAAGTGACCAATATCTGTTTTCAATTTGAATGTTCTGTCTCCCGAAGCGTCCATCATGTCCACACGGATCTCTTGTCTCTTCCTTGCAATTTTGCTTGATTTATTCGACCAAGTATTGAGTAAATCCCCATTTTCGTCTTTACATTGAATGTAGTATATAATAGTTTAGTATATAATATAATATATAATATATAATATAGTCATAAGATGATGATGTCAGTGATATCCACATTAGGAACAAGCATAGATTAAATATTCTTGATCTATGACTAGATATGAAACTGACCCATGTTCAATTTAAATAGATACGAGTTTTCTGTGGACATGGACATGGAAACTCACACACCTATTACTATGGCTGTGCAATATTCTGATCTCATTGTCATGATTCAGATCACTTTGATTCAGTTCACAATTGATTTTTTATTAAATATTTACAAATGTCTTCCTCTTCTTCATATTATTGTTATTACTATACACGATGCATATTTTAGCAGACCAACAGGATCATATATGATATATTAGTTTTTCCATATTGCTTGCCCCTGCTCGTTACCTCTCGCCACTGGATGAATGAGAAATGAAAGGTAATCGACAGACTTCGGGCGTGAGACTGTCTCTGGCTTGTGCATGGATTATTTCATGAGAGGTTAGAGATCGATCAGTCCCTATACAAGTAAGAGCATGCAATTAAGTAAAGTTTACTCTGCCAAGTAAAGATTTTTTTGAAGCTTTGAGTGGTTTTGAAGCTTGGTAAGATCTATCACAGCTTGTTTTTCTACCTATTTTCACCGCCTGGTATTTATTTGTTCATCTTATACTTTTATGTTTGAGTGTAGTCTTTATAACCAGCGTAAATTTTGTTTTAATTTATTTTATTGTTATAGTATCTCCAGCATAATTTATTTTATATTTTTTCTTTGTAATTGTAACTTTATTTGTAGTCAGTTGTAATGAGCTTTTCACTGCTGTTTCACGCCACACTGTACATGGCTGTAAATCCGAATTTTACCACATTTTATTACACAGGTAGTATGAATTATTCAGTTTCTACACCAGACATGGATGTAATCAAGTGATATTTCGAAAGGATATATGGATGGGGATTGTGTGAGGATTTTCTTTTGACTGTGTACAGTAAAGCTGCTTTGCGACAATAAGCGCTATACAAAAAAAAAAATGAATTTAATTCATTTTAATTGAATTGAGGAATCTATCCATATATTTCATCCATTCATCATCCTTCCCTTTTCATCATCCATCTATTCATCCATCCATTTGTTCCATTTCATTGTCCATCAATCTGATCAAACATCCTATCCCATCATCCATTCATTCATCTATACGTTCCATTTCATAATCCATCCATTTATTCACCCATCCATTCCATCTTATTCTATCCCATCCATCCATCCATCCATCCCTCCCTCCCATCCTATTCCATTATTTATTCATTCCTCCATCCATGCCTCCCATCCCATACCACCATCCATCCATCCATCCATCCATCCATCCATCCATTCCATTCCATCTTATTCTATCCCATCCAACCATCCATCCATCCATCCATTCCATCTTATTCTATCTCATCCAACCATCCATTCATCCAACCATCCATCCATTCATCCATCCTATTCCATCCATCTATTTAACCATCTCATCATTTATCCATACCTCCCTTCCTCCGTCCATCAATCTGGTTATCTACACCTTTCTTTCTTTCTTTCTTTCTTTCTTTCTTTCTGTACTGTACTGTACTGTATGTATGTATGTATGTATGTTTATGACTTTTTTTTTCAAGACTGAGCAACATAAAAATAATAATAATAATAATAAAAAAACATCAGATGATTAAACAATACTCACATTGGTCTCTTGGACTCTTGCACAGCAGGACCCTCAGGTTGTTATGGTGAAAACAAAACAGAGGTTATTTTCAGGAAGAGAGTATTAGTAGATGGGGTGGGATGAAGAGGGACAAATGGTACTGGCAATGATGCTCCACATAAGAAGATACAATCTCTACCCAGTAGTGTTGTGTATGATACCACTCTGATTTTTACAATAGTAATACTGATAGTGAATATCACCCGGTAGTGGTACTCTATTTAAATTTTTCTTTTTTAAATTAAAGATTACAAAAGGGTGAAATTATCCCTTAAACATCAAACAAGCAGAGAGTCATGTACACTTCCTGATATTTGTCTCTCTAAACTCCCTCTCTTTCTCTCTTACCACCATTATTCGATCCACACGGTTGCCTCTCCTTCCTCGAGCGCCTTGTCTTTACCTCCACCTTGTGGCCAGATTTTTATTCCCATCATGAAAATTTTATTCACCACCCTCATCCGGAGACAGAGAGCCACTCCGGAGAGAGAGTTAAGGCTCATTACGCAGCACCTTTATGGCTAATAATAATGCTCAAGGCTGTTACGTGTTCACTGAACAGCTCCCGGCTTTTGATTTTTATTATAGCTAATTGAAGAACCATGAGGATGTGGATAAATGGCATGTGCTCTTTTATACCGAGCAGATGAGTCTATATAAATGTGCTGGAACACTGTGCTTTTTTTCTATTCCCTCTTGTGTCCTTTCCTTTATTAAACACTCCATATCTTTTTCCTCTACGTCTGTGTAAGTGCTATGTCTGTAATTCGTGTATGCTTTTTTATCAGGTTTTTTAATTAACCCTGCCAAAAAACAAACAAACAAACAAACAAACAAAAAAAGACGAACTTTTCTGGCTCGGCATGTGTACACACACAAATACACACACACAGTACGCAGAGTATTTCCCGTTTTCTCTTTCTCTTTTCTTAACTCACCTGTACTGTTTTTCTTTTCCCATAGTGAGACACCTAGTATATAATACGGTGGAGAAATAAATAGTCTAGGAGGCATGCAGACAGGCAGACAGAACAACAAGCAGACAGGCAGACAGACAAGCAAACATATAGTAGAGATTCTTTATTGCCTGTGCTACCACTTTACTCCACTAGATGGAAGAGATTAACAAGAAATGGAAATATGTACAAATTGTGAGTATAAATGCCTTATATATATATATATGAGTGTGTGTGTTTGTGTGTGTGTGTGTGTGTGTGGGGGGGCGGGGGGGGGGGGGGGGGGTAGGTGTGTGTGTGTGGCATTGTTCCTGTCTTTATATTTACACATTTACTGAATGTATGTTCATGCAGTATCTTCATTTGTGTGTGTGTGTGTGTGTGTGTGTGTGTGTGTGTGTGGTGTGTGTGTGTGTGTGTGTGTGTGTGTGTGTGTGTGTGCGCTTGTGTGCATTGTGTTTGTGTGAATTTGCTATATTTATTTTCAGTTTGAGTGTGCTATATTTATTTTCAAAAATGGTGGGAACCAGACAGTAGTCCATCTTTTGATCAAAGTCAAGTCAAAGTCAACTTTATTGACGATTCTGTTACGTTTACCGTACATACTACATGTAGAGAATTGAAATTACGTTACTCTCAGTCCCCATACAAACAACACTAATTACAAAAATTTCAGTGTAAAAGAACAAAATAGAGTTTAAAAATAAATAAAAACCTTAAATAACACAAACTAATTACTTTATCTGTCCTGCAAAAAGGGACAGATAACACAAAACAGCTGATATGGTGCAAAGTGGAAACAGTGCAAATGAAGAGTAGTGCAAAATGTAGATCTGTCTACATTCTGCTTTCAAAGAGATGGTGTGGGGGGGGGTGAGAGAGAGAGAGAGAGAGAGAGAGAGAGAGATCTTGTTGTGCTGACGGGATGCGCATGATTGACATATTGGCTTAAGGAATAGTGAAGAAAGAAGTAAGGGACATATTAAAGACAGACCAAAGTCCCAGGCTCCAGCTAAAGTCCTGTCTTGTCTTGATGAGACTTGCCAGCAGAGAGAAAGAGAGAAAGAAAGAAAGGTTAAAGAGATCAAATTTTGAGGATGCAGATTTTTTTTCAATCTCATCTCTACCTAGGACCTCTGTAAAGAACACACAAACCAAAAAAAAAAAAAAAAAACTATATATATATATATATATATAGTACAGTGATACCTTGGATTATGAGCATAATTCATTCCGGAAGTGTGCTCATGTTCCAAAACACTTGTAAACCAAATCATCATTTCCCATAAGAAATAATGAAAACTCAAATTATTCGTTCCACAGCCCCAAAAAATAAATACATAAAAATAATTAATAAAATCTATAAAATGAAAATAAAACAAATTAATCTGCACTTTACCTTAAAAAGTACAAATAAATCCCGACAGATAAGTGTTTCCGTTGGTGCGCGCAGGCGCCCTGTGTGTGTGTGTGTGTGTGTGTGTGTGTGTGTGTGTGGAATTAGCCCCTTCCCTTGCCTCGTTTTACACAGTAACACTCCTCCTCCCTCTCCCCCCCTCGCTTTATAAGTTTCACAACAAACACCCACACACACACAACGGAAACACCGTTTTAACAGGAAAAAAGAAATCTCTCTGACACTGACATGAGCGCATACTAAGGGAATCACTGCTGTAAAGTAAAAAATAAATTAACCAGCACCTTACCTTTGAAAAGAGTCGCGACAGAGCAGAGTTTCGATTCAACTGTATTCTTTTTAGAATGCCGATGTAGCACAAGTTGTCAAAAGGGTCTGATCAGAAGGGTGCAGGTTGAAACCCCAGCACCACCACACTGTCGGACCCTTGAGCAAGGCCCTTAACCCTCACCTGCTCTGGTCAGATGTAGAATGAGATGAATGTACTGTTAGCTGCTCTGGAATAGGGTGTCTGTTAAGTTATGTATTGTCAATTTTAATTTACTGCTGCCCTTCATACCTTTTAATTTCATACCTATCTTTAAATAAATGTTATTTTATTTTGGAATCGTTTGTACATTTGTATATTTTTCTTTTAATTTTCTTTTTATTTAATTTATTTTTAGAATTCTATGTTCTAAAAATTATAATTCTTTATATTAATTTTACTCTATACTTTTTTTATATAATTGTAGTAAAATCAGCATTTCACTGCATATCATACTGTGTGTGGTTGTGTATGTGACAAATAAAAAAAAAAATGTCATTTGAATTTGAAGTTTAAAAACTGACATCTGCACAAGGGTTTTAAGTGGGTGGAGCAGAATTCTTGTACTTACACTCTATTCTACAGCCACTAGAAATCTGTAATTTTACTTTGCATACATGGGTGTTGGAGGGGAGGAGGAAACTGGGGTTTGGCAAAAGGATAAAAAAAACCCTACTTAAATGTTAGATACATTGTAAAAAAAAAAAAAGGACAAAAAGGAAAAAAAGATTAATATAACGTACTGCATCTTTAAACAGCTTAACGAGCCTTTCTCTCTTTTCTCTCATTGTAAATAATTTATTGTCGGAGTGTAAAAAATGTGTCATGACCATTTTTTCACAATGTAGTCTCATATTTAAAATTTTGGTTTATTCATAGAATTCGACACCTGCCCTATAATTTTCTCCTCATGTGAGTTTGGAGTCAAGCCTTTCTGTTATTTTCTCACTATGAGGACACATTATAGAATTCTTGTCTTTAGTAAGATGCAGTGAATAAGCCAAGAATAAACTGGGCCTGGCTCCAAACATTCCCTGATATTCTACTATGAAATCTGGCCATGCACTTTTCTGACTGTCTTGATACACACGTGGACAAAATTGTTGGTACCCTTCGGTCAATGAAAGAAAAACTCACAATGGTCACAGAAATAACTTTAATCTGACAAAAGTAATAATAAATAAGAATTCTATGAATGTTAATCAATGAAAGTCAGACATTGCTTTTCAACCATGCTTCAACTCATGGAACCATGCTTCAACTCATGGAACAGGCCTGGACAAAAATAATGGTACCCCTAACTTAATAGTTTGTTGCACAACCTTTTGAGGCAATCACTGCAATCAAACGATTCCTGTAACTGTCAATGAGACTTCTGCACCTCTCTGCAGGTATTTTGGCCCACTCCTCATGAGCAAGCTGCTCCAGTTGTTTCCGGTTTGAAGGGTGCCTTTTCCAGACAGCATGTTTCAGCTCCTTCCAAAGATGCTCAATAGGATTGAGGTCAGGGCTCATAGAAGGCCACTTTAGAATAGTCCAATGTTTTCCTCTTAGCCATTCTCGGGTGTTTTTAGCTGTGTGTTTTGGGTCATTGTCCTGTTGCAAGACCCATGACCTGCGACTGAGACCCAGCTTTCTGACACTGGCCAGCACATTTCTCTCTAGAATCCCTTGATAGTCTTGAGATTTCATTGTACCCTGCACAGATTCAAGACACCCTGTGCCAGATGCAGCAAAGCAGCCCCAGAACATAACAGAGCCTCCTCCATGTTTCACAGTAGGGACAGTGTTCTTTTCTTGATATGCTTCATTTTTCCGTCTGTGAACATAGAGCTGATGGGCCTTGGCAAAAAGTTCCATTTTTGTCTCATCTGTCCATAGGACATTCTCCCAGAAGTCAACATGTAGTTTGGCATATTCCAGTCTGGCTTTTTTATGATTTGTTTTCAACAATGGTGTCCTCCTTGGTCGTCTCCTATGTAGTCCACTTTGGCTCAAACAACGACGGATGGTGCGATCTGACACTGATGTTTCCTTGAGCATGAAGTTCACCTTGGATCTATTTAGAAGTCTTTCTGGGCTCTTTTGTTACCATTCGGATTATCCGTCTCTTTGATTTGTCTTCAATTTTCCTCCTGCGGCCACGTCCAGGGAGGTTGGCTACAGTCCCATGGATCTTACATTTCTGAATAATATGTGCAACGGTAGTCACAGGAACATCTAGCTGCTTGGAAATGGTCTTATAGCCTTTACCTTTAACATGCTTGTCTATAATTTTCTTTCGAATCTCCTGAGACAACTCTTTCCTTCGCTTCCTCTGGTCCATGTTGAGTGTGGTACATACCATGTCACCAAACTACACAGTGACTACCTGGAGCCCTATATATAGGCCCGCTGACTGAGTACAAGATTGTAGACACCTGTGATGCTAATTAGTGGACACACCTTGAATTAACATGTCCCTGTGGTCACATTATTTTCAGTATTTTCTAGGGGCACCATCATTTTTGTCCAGGCCTGTTCCATGAGGTTATTTTTTTTAAATAATTCTGTTGAAGCATGGTTGAAAAGCAATGTCTGACTTTCATTGGTTAACATTCATAGAATTCTTATTTATTATTACTTTTGTCAGATTAAAGTTATTTATGTGACCATTGTGAGTTTTTCTTTCATTGACCGAAGGGTACCAACAATTTTGTCCACGTGTGTACATGCTTAGTGGAGAGGGGTCCATTGATTCCTGTCTAACTGACCTCTGTGACAGTGGTGATGTTGCTGTGCTAATGATTTGAACAGACAACCACTTTGTTCTAAAACCCTATGCATGGTACGTCACAAGTAGAGATGTTTCCACAAAGTCTAGACTAGTACTGGCTAGGAGTTTCAGTATGGTCCCAGACTTTGGGACTTTGGTAGCGATTATATCGAAAATTATACACTAAAGAGCTCTGACGGAGTAATCTGATTGGATGAGAGGTGTTTCACAAGTGGTGATAATAGAGTGTAACAGTATGTATCATATGTATCCCAGGTGTTCTAACACTCGTTAAATTACACTAACTGTCGGTTCCCAGCATGTGTGAAAGTACTGTAGGTTGGTATGGTGTACAGTATTATGGGGAGAGCAGCTGCCTGCCAAAACCCACATTCAAAACCAGTCACGTCACAGCCCAGGCTGGTAATTCCATGCAACAGCAGTCCCTCATATGTGATATTGCTTAATTATGCTTAAGAAGTTTTAATTTCATTATTCTACATCTACATCTAGGCATTTGGCAGACGCCCTTATCCAGAGCGACTTACATTTTTATCTCATTACATCTGAGCAATTGAGGGTTAAGGGCCTTGCTCAAGGGCCCAACAGTGGCAACTTGGTGGTTGTGAGGTTTGAACCTGGGATCTTCTGAACCGTAGTCCAATGCCTTAACCACTGAGCTACCCCTGCCCTATTCGTGAAAGTATTTCTTTGAAGAATACTTTACATGTGCTTAGGAATTTTGCACAGTGATGCATGTCTTACATAACACAAAAGACAAGTCAATGAAGTGCATGAAATTAACTCTTTTTTTTTTTTACATTAAGTACATTTAACATTTAAAAATGGTATCTAAATTTTGTAGATTTATTTTCCTCAAATATATAATTGCAAGTCATATAGGAATTTTGAGCATATTAAAAGTTAACATTTCATTCATTAAAAAAAAAAAAAAACTTCATAATTGTAAATCGAATTAAATGTTATTAAATGTTGTGAAAAATCTACAGGCAAATTAGTTTCCATTATCAGGTTCTTTTTTGAAACCAGACATTTCTCAGACTCAAAACTGAAATGTACAAAAGGTCCTCACACAATGGTCCTTACTGTCTTTCCATACATGCCAAAATGAATGACATCTTCAATACAGGGGTTTCTTAGATAAATTACCTTTCTATATATATATTGCATTTTTTTTTAAAACTCATTATTAACAGATTACACAAAACACCAATCAAGTCCCTGTGTTGTTATAGACCTTGTGCATATGATGTCACAAAGTCTGTCCTGCCCACTTCTGGATGGCGAAAGGGACGTTGCTCACCAGATGTCAGTGCCAAAACCCACATATAGTAATTGTTTCTTTTGAATTGCTGCTAAACGTTCCATGAATAAGGGCACTACTTGGTGTGAGGAACAAGGGATCGTACACCCTATATCGTGCGCCATCTTTCCATTTTACAATATTTGGGATGCAACCCTGGAAGTTAGTTGGCTATTAATTAGGAAGCTTGAAATGTCAATATTAGTTAATGTTACTTGCGCATTATTTCATGAAGCGTAAAGCACAGAATATTCCACAGCAATGTCTCATTTGCAACAGACGCAGTGCATGAGCTCACACGATCGCTACACCATCCAAAGTACTCACATTATGATAACAAATCAAACTACTTCCAATATCGTTATTACCCCCTTTATCCGTTGTCAAACACTTGTGTCTCTTTTGTAAGTTACAAAGTCAACCGCGACATACTGCTTATAAAAATAATTAGCAGAAAGGGGGCTATCAACTTCTAGTTTACTATCTTATCTACATGCCAAAGCATCAGGTGATCACCTTAAACATAATACTGAGATCATGGTACTCACAGTACTGCAAAGGTTCTATAGAAGGTGTTCCTATAGAAACAATCTCATACTTAAAACTGAGTTCAAAACTTTGATTTGAATTACAACTAGCACATTTCATGAACAACCTTTTTGAAGGTGAGCTGTGAATTTTTTATATGCATTGCCATTTGTATTTCTATTTGCTAGAGCCTAATAACTACTCGATCTAATCAGAATCTTCAAACAGATGGGTGTTCTGGCTGGAAAGATATTCCACTGTCCTCATATTAGAATCTTATGAGTCTTATTAGGATCGTATTTGCTCGAAATAAATGGGGAAAGAAGTGATGTCCTTGTGTGAGGACAGAGGAGTATTAAATCATGAACAGATTCCTTATGAAAAGATAAGTGAATGTCTATAAGCAGTGATGACTGGTTGCAATATTGAATGGGAGCGTTTAGAAATTCTATAACCTATCAGTAACTGCTTGCACAGATAATGAAGGAAACGTGTCTGAAATCTCCTTTTTCTCTGAAAACGAGTGCACGCTGCTTACTGTTTGCTGAATCTACCATATAGATAGATAGATAGATAGATAGATAGATAGATAGATAGATAGAATTAAATGTTAGAACAACAAACAAACAACAACAAAACTGAATCACTGATTTGGAAAAGGATCACCCACCACACAAACATGACATGTCAATTCAATCAGAGGAAGCTGATCACCTTTTCAGGAATCATTGTACATCTACTGTAGACTTTGCAATATTTACCCACCTCCAGGGTCTGGGTTCGATTCCAGTCCAGGCTCGATTCCCGTCTCTGTGTGCATGGAATTTGCATGTTCTCCCTGTGCTTAGTGGGTCCTCTGGTTTCCTCCCACAGTCCAAAGACGTGAACATTAGGCTAATTGGCGTTCCCAAAATTGCCCGTAGTGTGTGAATGAGTGTATGAGTGTGCCCTGCGATGGACTGGCACGCTGTCCAGGGTGTACCCCGCCTAAGTCTCCTGGGATAGGCTCCAGACCCCGTGACACTGAATACAGGATAAAGTGGTATAGACAATGAGTAAGAGTGAGTGAGTGTACAACGGTAGATAAAGACAATGAACGTAAAGCCTACAGGTTATTGTTCCACTGTTGTTTCTTTAACATGAAGATCCGAACAAGGGACCCAGGATCCAGGCTATCAGGTGCTGAAAGGATTACATTAAGCTGCTCTGCTTGAACAGCAAAGCGGGAGAGAAACATACCCACAAAAAGAGTCGTAAACAGAGAGGAAGTGATGGGACATTGGATTCAAACAAGAGCCAGTCACAGCAGAGAGAACAGGGAGGCAGACTTCTCATTCTTTTGTCCATCAGTCTAAAAAGGCTATGTGTAAAAGAGAGAGAGAGAGAGAGAGAGATAGATAGATAGATATAAAGATAGATAGATAGATAGATAGATAGATAGATAGATAGATAGATAGATAGATAGATAGATAGATAGACAGACGGCATGTGTGTTAATCTACATGACTCTTAAATTGATTTTAAGTTAATCTGTTTGACAGACAACTTTATTGACCTTCCACTAGATTTAAAACCACTGCATTCTCTATTAGAAGACTTTATTACTGTGTCTTAAAAATCAGCTTGATGTAATGTCTTCTATTTGGGGGAAAGCTGGGAAAGAGAGAGAGAGAGAGAGAGAGAGAGAGAGAATGCCATCCCACTCACCCACAGGTCAAAGGCAATTTTACTTTTTTGGATTTCTCCATAGATTTTAAGTCACAATCTCCCAATTATGGTATCATTATGTTCTTTAGGCAAAACTCGCCTTAACCTCGGCGATCTGCTTTGTGCTTTGAAGTGGCTCTCTAAATGTCCTGGGATTTAAATGTTCAAGCATATAATAACTAGCCTGGAATTGTAAATGCCAAAAAAAAGGAAGCAATTCCTTTCAACATTTCCATCATGCACGTATACATCTGAATATGAAGAGATCAGTCTAGAGGACTTTTGCAACCAACTAATGTACTGTATGTCCTGGATCAATTACCAAATAAGGATAGCATTGTTTTTCAAGGTGACTGTTATACAAAAGTTTGAGAGGATACCTACACCAACTGGAAGGACACAAGTGGGAAACAAACAAATCAGTGAGGCTGGAGGTCCTGAAATTGGCCAGCTATAAAAGCCCCAGTGGTGAACATTACAGCCAAATTGACTATATTCAAGTTCAGAGGTGCTTTTGCACTCAAGTGTGAACAGACAAGATCAGACATATGCCTTGTGCAGACAAGATCCTGTTCTAGGACAAGACGTAGGCGTCATGTCTGAACCTGACCTGGTTATGATGTCTTTTTGCTTACATCTCAAAAAGATGAGCAGCCTCAGGTTCCACCCAAAGCACCCACAATGGGCATGTGAGCATCAGTACAGGACCACGGATCAGTGGAAGAAGGTGGCCTGGTCCGATGAATCATGTTTTCTTGTGGATGGCCAGGTGCGTGTGGAAAAGATGCACTATGGGAAAAAGACAAGCCATTTCCCATGTTCTGCCGGGAAACCTTGGGTCCTGCCATTCATGTGGATGTTACTTCGACACCTACCTAAACTAAACTGCTGCAGATCAAATACACCCCATTCATAGCAACAGTGTTGTTTAATGGCAGTGGCCTCTTTCAGTGGAATAATACACCCTGACACACTGCAAAAAGGGTTCAGGAATGGTTTGGGAAACATGACACACAAACAAGTCTGATCCATGAAGGCTCCAACTCATAATGGTCAGGAGTTAAAGGATCTTATACTAATGTCTTGTTGCCAGATACCACAGCATACCTTCAGATGGAGTACATATGGAGTCCATGGCTGCTTTTCGTGGCAGATCCACACCAAGGGGAATTCACACAATATTAGGCAGGTGGATTTAATGTTGTGGCTGATCTCCCAAAGGCAAATCTGCACTGTTGGATTTTTTTGGTCCCGTCTTGAGATTCTTTGCTAAATAGCTTTGGTGTATTAGTTTTCTGATGATGCCTTCTCTTCAAAAGCTGTATATTATATATTCACCTCAGTGAAGTGAATGGGAGTTCTATGTATGAAAATGTGATAAGTATTATGGACAGAACTGTCACTCTAGGTGAAGAACATGTTCAGAAATCTTTTTTGGGATTGTTTTTTTTTTAATTGTATATACAGTATATATATATATATATATATATATATATATATATATATATATATATATATATATATATATATATATATATTGGTGGGAACTCAATGTGCCCTCAATAAAAGAAATATTATACTTACTTAACTAATAAATTTTTACATTTTCATAAATATTGCTAACTGAAAATTGATTATGTATAATTTAATTAAGTTATTTATATATAGTGCTTTCAACAGTGGTTATTGTAACAAAGCAGCTTTACAGAATAAAAAAAAAAATGGAAATACCTAAGGAAAATATATAAATTATAACTACCTGATCGTCCCTGATGAACAAGCCCAGGGCGATGGTGGTGAAGAGAAACTCCCTGAGATGATAATAGGAAGAAACATTGAGAGGAACCAGACTCAACAGGGAACCCATCTTCATGTGGGTAATATCCGATAGCAGGAATTGTTTTGCATTCATGCTGAGGGTTAGGATGCTGGAAATTCAGTATGACAGGAGATGTGTTTAAGTTAATATGGAGTCCACCTTCATTACTGAAGGCTCGGGAACAAAACAGTTTTAGGGAATTTCAGACCTGAACTATTGAGTGCCTTGATCAGAGGACAGCTGTCTGCCGAGTCCAAGATCATTTTCATGGTCAAGTGGTCCCCAGTCACCACATGCATCCCAAGGAGACCAGATAGAACCTCCATGCAATGGGATACCAAACCAGAAGCGGTGCACTGTGATGAGTCAGACAGGTCAGGAGGGCAGAGGGCGTCTGGAGCGTAGACATGGCGCAGGGATGTACCATATGTAGACACTCATAGAGAGAGGAGAGCAGTGGTAGCTCAGAGGGCTAAGGCACTGAATTGCTGACGGAAAAGTCAGTGGTTGGAGCCCTTGTTGAGTCCTTGACCAAGCCCAGAAGCCTATCTGCTACACATGGTGTCTACAGGGGTGCTGTATCATGGCTGACCCTGCGCTCTGACCCCAGCTGGGATAAGCAAATAAATAATTTCACTGTGCTGTAATGTGACAAATAAAGGCTTAACTTAGTGAGAGAGAGAGAGAGAGAGAGAGCGAGAGAGAAAGGTCACAGTCACATATGGTGTATAAGGTGAATGTATATTAAGTGTAGGGTCTCCGGCAGGACTGAATACAGGGAAAAAAATATATTCTTTCACTTGTTTTCACAAATTTTCCTTTTGCTATTTTTAAGTCAGTTTATTAGATGTAAGTTGGTTCAATAGCTGGATAATCACAATTAATCACAATTCTCAGATTTACTTGTATTATAAACATGCAATGCTGGAATAAAGACACGCATGATAACCTGGTTAAAGGAAACCGATTATGTTACGTTTATATTATTTCAGACAATAACGTTTAACAAGTGTTCAAATAGAACCTGGATCCTCAGAACAACCCAGAGCCTTAGCCACCTAAGCCAGCGCTCTCGCATTTTATCTTCAGTGTACGCCAGTAAAAATAGTTGCCCTTGAAGATAGCTCGAGCACACAACTTGTATTTTATATAAAGTTCTATACTGTATGTCTAGAAGCTTTTTATAATGAAACTTGCCATTCATAACACTTGGTGATTTTCCCTCAGTAATCTTATTATCTGAGTTAAATGAGCCATTATCACACTCAGCTGGGTAACCATGCTGCAATTATGGAAAGGCATTAGGGTCAAAATTGGTCATATTGTGACCGAGCTTCTGCATCGGGTTCGCTTAAATAACTTCAGCGATAGTGAAATAATAAAGACGGGGCTCAAAAGTTCTCTGAACGATGCACGGTTTATTTTCCCCTCTCCAACCACCTCCTGCTTTTCAATCATTCAATGATTAATTTGCAATATGATTAATTTGCGGAAAAATAGGAATGCCTTAAAATGTCTAGGTTAATCATATGCGTGAACGTGTTAATATTGACAGCCCTATTAAATATAATTGGTAATTATATATACTATATAAATATAATATTATAATATAAAATATACTCATTGCACGTTCGCTGCAGACGTATATTTTTGATTATGTACTCTACTCTGCATATATGTGACTATTTGTTTATTCATTTTTGTGGCATTCATTGAGGACAGCAACGACAATGACAATAAAACTTGAAACGGCCTCCGAGTGGCGCAGTGGTAATGTAAAGCGCTCGCCCTTTCATACGGAGATCGTGAGTTCGATTCCCGGGTGATGCTGTAACCTCTCGCAGCCGGAGGTCTAGAGAGAGCTGATTGGCCGAGCTCTCTCAGACGGGAGGGATGAGAGGTACTTAGTGCTCCCACATTAATCACGGCTCTACAGCCAATCGGGGCGTCTGTGAGCTCGCGCAGGCGGAAGGAGCGGATAGCGCTGTCCTCCGAGTGTGTTACTCCGCCCCTAATGGCAGTTCGAAAAGATGCGGTCGGCTGGCGTCACGTGGTTCGGAGGAAACACGTGATAGTCTTCGGCCCTCCCGGCTGAGTGGTAGTAGTAGCCTTAAGGTGGGAGCCCCCTAGTGACGGGGAGGAATTGGACACGACTAAATTAGGGAGAAAATCAGGAAAAAAAATATATATATATATTTTTTTTTTTACATAAAAAAGAACGTGTAACAATAACCGTTGTGATTTTTAAATAGCAGAGGCTTACTGTGAAGGGTAAAAGAGGTGAAATAAAACTCATCACAAAATCAATGCAACTTTCGACACATTATTAGTCACCCGGGAGGTAGAGGCTTAGTGATGCAACCGAGACAGGCAAACACGTTATCTTGTCCTAGAGGAAGAGGATTTGTTGCAAACACAGTGAAAATCCCAGTTCAGCTACAAGATAATCCCATGACGGATTACGCATTAGGTTATATCCTTTCTTATGCTCATTTGTCGTCTAATGGCCGGGAGTTGCAATTTGCAGAGGCTTCGGCAGGACGCGAGACTGTTCAAACATATTAATATTCTCTCCTTGTCCTACATCCCTGTGGTGATTTAAATCAACCTGCTAAGATCCTGTCCTCCTATTAATACCTCTTGACAGTATCTCTTTCCTGCAGGTTGCTTGATCAGAATGAGAAACAGAAATAATAGTTGTATACTAAACTCTGCCAAAATAGATGTATTATCACTTTACCTTTGTTTGCTCTCATTGTGTGTTCAGCACCTGCGCTCCTGTCCAACAGTGTTACACTTCAGTGGAAATTCAATGGCGTGAGCGCAGACATTTGTCAAGTTAGGTTGCAGAAGGACAAAGGGATTGTTTTTTTTGTTTTGTTTTTCTTTGCCTTTTGGTGATTTTTGCTCCTTGCTGCTTACGGACATTTTATTGCTTTTTGCAACACCGTGTATAGGCGTCCTAATATACTTCATATAATCTTCATATAATATCATATGTCTTTATATTCAGTAGCTATCATTAATGTCCTGCAGCCTGCATCACAATGAGTGCCATAAAATCGCAGGGTGTATGTGACAATAAAGGCTTTTCACATCAACGGGTTGAATTCCGTGTTCCTAACGTTATTCCACAGTGGTATCTCATATCCATTTTTACATTTTTTTTTTTTAAATCCACTCTTACACTGTGTTGTATTTGCCTGTATAGGGAGGATAGTTGAGCAGCGTTATCCCTCTCATCCCCCCCCCCCCCCCCGAGTTGGTACATTTGTAAAGCTGTAGATCATACATTACTCTGGGTGAGGCAAGGACTATTATGCTATACATCACAATCCATGGGAGTTACATGAAAGTTTGATAAGCGTTATGGACAGAACTGTCACTCCGGCTGAGGAATACGTTCCCAACTGTCAGCCAGTGTAATCCCCCTGACAGATGCGTATCAGCGAAGAATAAATAACCACTGGTTATTATTCGTGTTGCAAAATCCTACTGGAAAATGTATTTAGTATTTATTACTTGATTTGTGGCCTCCTGCATGTGCTTTGGATACCTGCTAGTGCTGGCAAATTTAACGCTATTTCGTTCACACCGGCAGGCTGTGCTGTTTTTTAATGGATCTGTTCTGCACACACACACACACACACACGCACGCACACACACACACACACACACACACACACACACACACACACACACACACACACACAAATATAAATAAATAAATAAACACACACGCGCACACACACACACACACACACACACACACACACAAATATAAATAAATAAATAAACACACACACACACACACACACACACGCGCACACACACACACACACACACACACACACACACACACACACACACACACACACACACACACACACCTTTGGCATTGTTTGACAATTTCAGATGGTGTTATTACAGTTTCCAGTCACAGATCTAAAATACTGAGTCTCTAACAGTATTTTGTGTTCGGCATGGATTTTCTGACAGTCGGTCTCCTCTCTCTCTCTCTCTCTCTCTCTCTCTCTCTCTCTCTCTCTCTCTCTCTTTCACACGGAACGTTTGAGCATTTTTAATGCTCGATTGTCATAATATGCATATAAATAGTATAAATAGTACCATTATATACAGTATTTCACCCTTGTTTCCAAAACAGAAATAAAAATACATGTGCACATAATGTATACTGAAAAAAAAAAAAAATGTTGACCTTTTGATTAGACTTGATACTACATGATTACACATACTACTACTACTGCTGCTGCTAATACTGTCCTCCTCATAGACAATTAAAGATATAATGGCCTTATATATATATATATATATATATATATATATATATATATATATATATATATATATATATATATATAAAGAGCTTTGAATGACATTTACAGCATTTGGCGGCATCTTATTCAGAGCGATTTACATTCATATCAAGACACATAATAAATGAAAGTTAAGGCTTAAGGACTTTGCTCAAGTGCCCAACAGCGGCAGCCGGGTGGTGCTGGGGTCGAACCTCGGATCTTCCAAATAGTCTTTTTCCAAAGTGTTTAAAATAAAGAATTTTTACTTTGTTTGTTTTTTTAAATAAATTGGTTGCAGCTGATGTCAGATTTAATGTCTAACTAACTAACTAAATAAAGGTTACAGATCATTTGAAAGCTCAGGTCACATACTTCGCCCACGTCGCTGTTCTATTCAGACAAGCACTTTTTTTTTATTTGTATGTAATTTTCTATCAAAGGTGAAGTAGCAGCTTCAGGGTCAAACCGCAGGAGTTAAATTAACACACAGGCTTTTTTTTTTTCTTTTTCTTTTCTTATCATATTCAGAATGAGGCGAAGTGTCTGTTCCTTTCAGTAGATTCGAAAAGTAAATGGTCAAGGCAATATCATGTAAATAGAAAAGGCATTACTGACATTGTTCGGCATCATGAATTTGAATTATTCTTTCATATTCACAAAGCCAATATTCATTGATTGAAGGTTCTACCAGCTCTTTTTCTTTTTCATTTTTAGCTGCATTTTATTTTTTTAGTTCTTTAAATAATTTCTGGAAGCATTTAAATAAGCAGATGAACCCACCCACCCACCCACACACACACACACACACACACACACACACACACACACACACACACACACATAGACACACTCACACTCACATACACAATGGAAGTCTCATCCGCATTTCCCCAAGATTGATCACTCGTTCTTTATATCCAGCATGGCCCTTAAAATATGAACACTTTCTCTTATTTCCCACTTTGTCCTTGCAGTATTCAGACTTTTACTGCATCTTTTGGGTTGGTGAAATTTATTTGCATCGTGCATTCCCATGTTTAAGTTTAGAAATGAACAAAAAGTTGTGTATAATAATAAGTGGTGGCTGAGGTGGCTAAGGCTCCAGGTTGTTGATTTATGGATCTGAGGATCCGGGTTCGGGTCCTGCCATTGGTGGATTGTGACACGCCATTCTAGCCGACAGGCCCGAATAAAAAGAAAGGGTTGTGTGCAGATCAGATGGTTCACCATGGCAACCCTTGACGGGAGCAGCCAAAAGAAAGTTTATGTGTACAATAAGAGGTTCCGTTTTTTTTCCCCCCCTGAAAATGATAATAGAGGTTTTGTAATAAAGAAGGAGACTAGGAAGAGTGGAAGGAAATGAACTTGTGATATTAAGTATCTTGAACAAACCCTGTTCACTCATGCAAGACATAGAGCTTATGCAAGTGCCATAACTAGTGATGTCAGTTTGTTGATGCCAGCATGTTGCCAGTTTAGCGTGAGTGAAACAGTAGGTGGTCGCCAGAGTTGCTGTGGGTGGAAAATGTGAGACGGCACGAAGTGATAAATACTTTTTTTGATAATCTGTTTAAAGCTTGTCTGATACTAACAGCTTCATCCATGGGGTTATAGTTACTACCCAAAGTGATCAAAGAAAAAGAAACTGTCTAGTTAGGAAATGCATTTCTTGTCTCTGAATGTATAATGCTTTGTATTTTTGTTCTTTTTTAAGGCTTGAGTTCGCAGGAAGTGCTCGCACTGTGCTCTAAATGAATTGCGTCTGCGCTTTGGTTTGACCCTCTAATGAAAGACAAACTTCTGTTCTTCTTTAACAGCAGGGAAAAGCTAGAGGTGCGTGACATATAGACACATTTATAGAATGGCTCGGAATACCCACTGTGTAGCGGGCACGGGAAAGAGCATTCATTTTGTAAAGCGTGGTTGGAGAAAAGTCCAGCAGTGAGCATTTGACAGATTTTTGCTTAGCATGTGAGACAGGCTTTTGAATTATCTACCAGCTAAAGATGTAAAAGCAGGCAGTGATAGATGTAAAAAAAAAAAAAAAAAAAGAAAAGAAAAAGAAAAGAAAAGGCAGATTCTTTTGAGGAAAAATCGATTCTTTTGAGGAACAGAGTAAATGGAAGAGCAACAGAAATGCCTGATATATTTCAAATAAGGCTAAGAATAATACAATGATATCAGCTGGCGGTTATGTAGTGCATCGTAACAGCTTGAAAACCAGAAGGTTACAATTTGGAGTCAGATCATGAATTGACTTGGAGTCATATACTTAAATCTGAATCTGAAATCAGATTAAACCTTCATATGTGCACCACTGATCATAGGGAGAGCACAGACTAACATTATATTTACTTTATATTGCACTTGTACAGTTTTGACACTTGGGCAGGATGGTACAGTAAATGCATTTAATTAAAATAGAAAAATAACAATAGCCTCAGACAGAGCAGAGCTTTTAAAACTCAGCATTACGATTAGACAAGTCGATGACCGTAGGTAGAGGTGCGAGTCCGACTGGAAAGACGTCTGTATCAACAAAAATCATGTGACAATGTGACGTAGCTGCACAAGTTCTATACTGTACATTCGCCAGATTTGCTGAATAGATAGCAGTTCCCATGCGGATCGGCTTCCAATGGCATTGTTAACTACTGTATTTAACGGGTTGCATTTTGCTTGTTTTAACTCATTGGGGTCACAATATTAAACTTTTATCACCAGCTAAGCAGGAAATAATGTTAAAAGAAAGATGATTCAGTTGTTTAATTAGACTGGAAATGGAAACAAATTCCAATTCTATTTTAAACCATTTGCTTTCTATTTAATCTGCTTATAATTAAACTACAGTGAAACTTTGGATTACGAGCATAATTCGTTCCGGAAGCGGGCTCGTATTCCAAAATACTCATAAACCAAATTTAATTTTGCCAGAAGAAATAATGAAAACTCAAATGATTCGTTCTACAGCCCAAAACAATAAATACATAAAAATAATTTATACAACATATAAAGTAAAAATAAAACAAATTAACCTGCACTTAACATTTAAAAAAAAAAGTAAAAATAAATCCAGACAGTTAAGTGTTTCCTTTTGTGCCCGCGGGCGCTGTGTATGTGTATGTATGTGTGTGTGTGTGTGTGTGTGTGTGTGTGTGTGTGTGTGTGTGTGTGTGTGTGTGTGTGTGTGTGTGTGTGTGGAATTAGCCCCTCGCCTCGTCTTAAACAGTTAAACTCTCCCTCCCACACCTCGCTTTTTAAGTTTCACAACTAACATACACAATGCAAACACTGTTTTAACAGGAAAAAAAAAAGAAATCTCTCTAATGATACTCGCGTGAGAAGACTAACGGAATCACTGTTGTAAAGTAAAAAATAAAAAATAACAAATGAACCAGCACCTTACCTTTGAAAATAATCGTGACAGAGCTGAGTTTTCTGTGTAAATAAAGCGCCGGGGAGATCTGTGTGTGTGTGTGTGTGTGTGTGTGTGTGTGTGTGTGTGTGTGTGTGTGTGTGTGTGTGTGTGTGTGTGTGTGTGTGTGTGTGTCAGTGTCAAATTACGCGCGAACACGCACACACAAAGTAAGTGTGTGTGTGTAAAAAGTGTGTGTGTGTGTGGGGAAATATTGATTATAAGGGATGAGCACTAAAACGCAGCAGGGGACTCTTATTTTGAAACAGGGGACGCAGCAGGGTAGACGATTACCCATAATTCCCACAGCACAAAAGAGGGTAAAATTGGCTCAAGTGTGATCACTTGCCGCTCGGTGTCAAAATAAGAGTCGCATGTGTGATACATGATTCTCGGCGCTCGTAAACTAATACTTGCTCGGGTTCCGATTAAAATTTATTAAAAATCTTTGCTCGGTTTGCGGAACACTCGTAAACCACATTACTCGCAATCCGAGGTTCCACTGTATGTCTTTTTTTCCCCCAGATTTTCTCCCTAATTTAGTGGTGTCCAATTCCTCCCCATCACTAGGGGGTTCCCACATTAAGGCTCCTACTATCACGTGTTTCCTCCGAACCACATGACGCCAGCCGACAGCAACTTTTCGAACTGCTCGCTCACACACCATTGGGGGCGCCGTAACACACTCGGAGGACAGCGCTATCCGCTCCTTCCGCTTGCGTGACCTCACAGATGCCCCTGATTGGCCGTAGAGCCATGATTAATGTGGGAGCACTAAGTACCTCTCATCCCTCCCCTCTGAGAGAGCTCGGCCAATCAGCTCTCTCTAGAGCTCCGGCTGCAAGAGGTTACAGCATCACCCGGGAATCAAACTCGCGATCTCCGGATGATAGGGCGAGCGCTTTACCACTGCGCCACTCTAGTTAAACTATATCTGACTACTCAACTGAGAGATTTCTTAATAAATCCCAAACAATTTGTGAATTAAAAGAAAAGCCAGTGGCAATAACTATGGGGGGGTCATTAGGGTAGGAGTTACCACTGTGACCTCGAACCTCCAGAGTCGAGTGTTCATGTTCCACCTTTTTGTGTCTGCCTGTGTGCCCTAAGGTGGATTGGCACCCAATCCAGAGTCTACCCCGTCTCATGCCCGAGTAACCTTGGATTCTCTCCAGACCGAGGTAATCATTATAGAGAATGAGTGAGATAATTTTAGCACCACTTGTCATTTAGGGGAAACCTTTGTATCATACTTGTGGAAGAGATGTATCTGTCTCTGGGAACTGTGCACACAATCATTCACCCACACCACTTGTACCTTACAAGAACTCGGCTGGGAGTTATTGCCACATCCCCCGTACAGTCCTGACCTCGCTCCGAGACATTCCCACATGTTTGGATGAGTAAAGGAGTTCCTGGGGGGCTAGACTTGAAGCAGGCAATCCGATCATGGCTCTGCCCTACAACTTGATGGTGTCCAAGCACTAATGAAATGCTGAAATAAGTGCATTTGAATCAAAAGTTCTGGTTTGACTTGAACACCCATCAAAATTAATGACTACAGAAAAGTAGGCATTTACCTAGAGAGTGAAGGCACTTTTTATTTACCGTGGTGTGAGAAATTTACTGTCAAACTGCTGCACATGAAATTATACGCAGTTCTAAGTACAAATAATAGCCATTGTATACCCGGTCTATTATTTCAATGAGGGATGTTTTTTTTCTGACTTTTGTACCTCATTACTGCACTGCCTAACCTGTAGACCACTTCCTCCACACACACACACACACACACACACACACACACACACACACACACACACACCCCTGTCATTACTGCCTGCAGCTGTACAACATGCACATACACACATTGTCTAAGTGTCTGCTTTGTCCTTCATTAGCGGCCACGGTGAGGCAGATAACAATGCCGCTCATAAAATCTCACTGACCCAGACACGCATTATTTCAGGACAGATGGACCTCGTTATATCATGGCTCGGTGCTAATGTTACAGAATTCAAGGTTGCTTTGTCAGTGTCAGGTTAAAGACGCACCGCAGATGCAGGTGCAAATCTCTCTTTAATAAGCGTAGTGCAAGGAAACAAGCCACAAGAGGCATGAACAGGGAACTGCAATCTACGGACTGAGGCAAAATATACTGTATACAGAGAGCGAGAGGCAGAACACAAGCAAGCCAGACAAGCACTCAAAGCAGGACCTGAAATGCAAAGGACATAATGACTAGCAGTGGCTGCTGGGTAATGTAGTTCTGTGCAACATCTGAAATTGCTGTTTATTGTTCAGACATTTTGTACATAATTTGATTAAACAAAATCTTTTCAAAAATAAAGTTTTATTAAAAAAAAAACTTTTAATAAAAAAAAAAGCTTCATATCATATTCTTTGAACTTCTATGTTTTTAAGCAAACTATGACAAGGAATAGTGGTTTGTGTGAAACAAAACTCAACACTTTTCCCCTTGTTCCAATTTGCTGGCAGAAGGGTAGATTTACTACATATTCAAATATAAATAAAAAAATTAAAAATAAATAAATAGTTTAACTAACGAATCATCAATACATTGCATATTCAAATAACCACAAGCACAACAGCAGGCTGATTTTTCTTGTAACAAAATTATAGCAAATGGAGTTATAGCGGTTTGCAAAAAAAAAAAAAAAAAAAAAAAAGACACTGATTTAGTCTGAACAAATATGACCAAAATATCTTTTTTGCATTTGTGCTCTTAATGACAACCCTAGTGACTCAAAAAACATATACAGGATACTTTCTATTAGTTTTCTATACTACTTACTTGCAATAATTGAGATTTATTTTTCTGTTAGCCATATATGTATTCTGAATGGATACAATTTTTTTTCTTTTCTTTTTCCCTAAATATATAAAGCTTTTCACACTTCATAATCCACTGGTCATCATCATGGTGCCTTAAATTAGACTAGCTTTATTATATTTGAGAAAATAAGCAACTGAATTCTTTATTAAGTATTAAGTACAATCAAAAATAATAACTGTGTGAAGGCTTACAAATAATAACCTAGTGCACATCTCTCGCTGTGCTCAGCAGTCACATAAAATGTATATAAGAATTAAATTAATTAAATAATTAATTTAATAACGTGTCTTCATTAGTCAGCACTTTTGAATAAAATGTGAACTGTAACCTTTAAGTGCAAAAATAATAATAATAATTTTTGGTATTTTGGGGTAATTTTGGTGTAATGCACCAAATGAAACTTATTTAATAAAAAAATATATATAAAATATCAGAATATTTATTCGATGGGGCACCTTGTTCTTGTCCTGCTGAAATGCTTTAGACTTTTCCATATGCTGACTTATAAAGTGGTGGTACTGTACCTCACTGTACCAGTGACTGAAAAAGTAATGCACACGGCTGACTTTCCAAAGATAAACATAGCAGCTCGGAGCTGCAGTAGTCACTCAGTAGCGTAATGCATAACAGATAACACAGGTAGTATACCTTATTATTTATAAATTAATAAATTATGCATATTGTCACGGACGGATCATTGACAGACATGCTCCTAAATAAATAAATAAATATATATATATATATATATATATATATATATATATATATATATATATATATATATATATATATATATTTTTTTTTTTTTTTCCCCTTGCTTACTCCTAGGGCCTCATTTGGTATGCAGCCTTAACTTCAGTAGGCGTGTGAAGGGGCAGGGCTGCCAGATCAGGCATGGCTGGTTAAGGATAATTGTTGATGGAGCTTAGCTCGAGGTCCGCAGTTTGGGAGCAGGAAGATCGCATGGCGTGGGATGGGAGCGGGGTAATGCCATGTGTCCCAGGGACGTCAAAGGCGGGTGAACACCGCCATTTGATCACTGCACAAGACACAGCAGCTTAAAGGACAGCCTTCAAGATCCAGGAGCCGAAATCGCCTCTGCCCCCTTTCCTAGCTGGTACTGCCATTGCGGATACCAAAGGAGTGACAGGCGATTTGGGCTGTATTTTGGTGCCTAGATTTATTATATTAATTGAAATAGAACCAGCTAAATTCATTATTAAATATCAAGTACCATCAAAAATAATAACTGTGTGTAGGCTTACAAATAATGACCTAGTGCATACTGTATCTCTATTTGATAGCCAGCGGTCAGATAAAATTTAAGTGTAATAAAAAAGTAATAATTTTTTTTTTAATTGGTTTAAAATGTGTCTTCATTAGTCATCACTTTTGAATAAAATGTGAAAACGGCAACCTTAAAGGAGCAGGGAAAAAAAACAATAATAATAATAATATGAATAAATACAGTAGGTTTCCCCTTCTATATTGAGCCATTGGATTATTTAATACCAAATGTACCAGCATATAAAACATCAGAATATTTATTGGATATGAATCCAATTGGCGATTCATAGTTTTTCTTGACCTACACAAATGCTTTTGATTTTTTTATTTCTCATAAGAAGATTATCAGACTTTAAAATATTGGAATCTCATGAACAACTACCACTGACTGAAAAAGTAATGAACATGGCTGACTTCAAAGCTCCCGTCAGAATCTCAAGGCACTCGGATCTGCAGGAAGTCCATTCTAAGTATACTGTACTGTACATTTCCAGAATTGTTCGTTTTATTTTATTTTATGTACAGGACTAGCTAGCTGGCTGGCATTACCTTCTTTGGTCACATGTAGTTACCTAGTTATTTCATGTGACATGGCAGACATTACAACATGATGAACCTGATTGTAGAAAAGCCTTCTGGTTCTTTTTACTTATACAGAGAGATGTATAGTTAAACAGGACAGGAGACAAACAGCTGCAACCAATACAACAGAAATATATAATCAATAAAATACTGGTGTACACACATCCACACATCCAGATGTTTAAAATTAATATCTGACAAGGTTTCACCAATGTCTCTTCCATGGACAGCCAGGTTATATCATTAAAACAGAGCGAAAGCATTCTCTAAAGGAATTCTTTTATATTTGTGAGTCTTTCATCAGTGTCTAAATCAATGTGAAGGGGGGGTGGGGTGGGGTTGCATGTTATCAGAACTTGACAGATGAAAATGGACCCGAGTACTTATACTGTATGTACAGTACCATACTTACTAAATCCATAACAGACATACATTTTTGTTAAGAACTACAATAATATCGATTATATCATGTTAGGATATTCACTGTTTCTTTCTGACAAAACTGTAAGATACAGAGATGTTAGCAGGCTTCCCTCGGAGATGGCACATGGCATGCATTTATTTATAGAATCCTGTAAGGTGATTAAATATGTTATAGCCATTAGCAAATGATTGCTATAATAGAAAGCTCAAGTCTAATGTATTTAAGAAAGCCTAATTAAAAAAAATAAATAATAAATAAATAAATATATATATATATATATATATATATATATATATATATATATATATATATATACAGTACACTAATGTTACTCCAGCAACCAGAGGTGGAAAGTAACGATTGAGTAGTTTTTTTTTTGGTGTACTTCTACTTTTTAAAGTAGTTTTTAAAATCTGTAATTTTACTTTTACTTAAGTATGTTTTGTGTGAAGTATTGTAATTCGCTACATTTTAAATTATATGCGCTACTGAGTAACACAAATGAATGAAAATGCAAAAATAATAAAAATATTATGGTTTGTATAAATGCTTCGCTGCGCTCGCGTGTGTGTATCGTGTCCTGGTCGTGCGCCGCTCCAGACTCCACTCCAGGTTTTCTGACTGTCCCCACATCGGCATTTAGTTTATTATTGTGGGTCCACCCTGAATCTGATCCTCCTCCTGTTGTGTGTGTGTGTGTGTATTTTTTTGTAAAGCAATACAAACCTCATTATTTCATCAGTTAATGACTGGATCTAGTTCTTTCTGTCATATACCACCATTTCCATACAGTTTAAAATTGAACCCTGATCCATTCTTTTGCTGTACGGCCCGACACTAGACTGGGACGTAACGCCATATTTAAGTGACCACTTTGATTTTCAAGCACAAGAAAGACAACAGCTTTATTATGCAAAGGCGTTCCTTCAGTTAAAAACAACTAGACTGAGATTTATATCTGCTCATCTTTTTTGAACTATTCTAAAATGCCTCATCCCACTCCGCTGTTAAAAAAAAAAAAGTCATTCTGTAACTTTATAAATGTATAAAAAATTTACTTTATAAAACTTTGTAAATTTCTTATGAGCTACTTTTTACTTTTACTTGAGTAGATTTTTATGATGATAACTTTACTTGTACTTCAGTCAAATTTCACTGAAGTAACAGTACTTTTACATGAGTGCAAGATTTTAGTCCTCTTTCCACCTCTGCCAGCAACTCATGTAGAATGAATCCCATCTGAATAGAGTTTAAGATATAACTTGGAATGATTTTCAGGACTAACATTTCTTTTATTTTAGTGGACTAACAACATGCTTACCAGTTGTTATCTTTACCATTTATTTCCTAAATAATTTCAGGCATTTCTACATTTGAAAAAGCCTTTGACTTCACAAGTTAAAGACCAATTTTGCATTTGCAATACTTTGCTAAAATGACGATTTGTTTGTTGGTTCTTTTCTGTTATAAAAATGGCTGATTAGATTTAAGCTGCTTGTGCAAAAGTATTTTAGCACCTGAGTGAGGTTTCAAAGAGAAGGTTCCTTCTTTTTCTTTTCATAGACCTGCCACTGCGGCAATGCTGATAAGGCTTATACTATAATATGTTTTTTTCTTTTTTTTGTCTTTCTTTATGGCCTTTGACTAAATTCAGCAACACAACGCTCATTCATGTTTAGCCAACGTACATCACATTATTTATTTATTTATTTATTTATTTATTTATTTTGTGCTTCATTTGTACATTTTTCAAGACGCATCGTTAATTACTGGATCAGTAATGAATGTAACTGACATCCATTGAACTTTTATAAAACATCCTCGATTCCTGAACAGTTTTCTTGCCTCAAGTCTCACTACACAGTTTAATGTAATAACCTTGAATATAAAGCACTCTGTTCACACACAGTAACACCAAACATTCCTGTGGGCTCAGATAATTTCCTTATCACTATTGATATACGCTCACATTTCCCAATATATTTAATCCTTTTATACTTTTAACCCTGAATCAGAGTAGCGGTCTAAAATCATTCTTGACAACTGTAGAAATACTCTGAAAGTGGAAAGTCTGTTACTAATTACATACAGTTTGATCTGAACAAGATTTTGAGGAGAAACACATCTCTTTAAACACGGTTACTGATCAAATCCACAGGATGCTCCAAGCTTTATTGAATAGGCGTTAAGGGTAAACTGATTTCATTTGCTTCTTGTCATCTAACGCTTAGCAAAATTGCGTGGTTAGGTTTGTTTGAAAGAGAAGCGTTGTGTTTTATCACCCCATTATTCTGTCCTGCATGAATGCCTCTAGGCACATTGGGAGACCAGTTTGGTCTGTAGTGAGGAGAGATTATGGTTTGTTCTTTACCATTATTCTCATTAATTTGTGTCTGCATTGTTGTTTGAGCTGCTGTGTTTTTATTATCTTACTTTTTTTTTTTTTTTACATTTTTTCAAATTTTTGAAGTAATTCTCCTCAATTTGAAGTGATTTCAGACATAACCTAATCTAATGTAATATAAGGCGACAGAGTTAGCAATTTGGCCTCCAACCTTCAGCGTTGTGGGTTCGATTTCAAGTGACCCTGTACAGAATAAGCACCATAGACAATGAATGAATTCATAATAATATTAATTGTAATTAAAAGTAGGGCGGCATGATGGTGTAGTGGTTAGCACTGTCTCCTTGCACCTTCAGGGTCCAGGTTCGATTCCCGTCTCTGTGTGCATGGAGTTTGCATGTTCTCCCCGTGCTTGGAGGGTTTTCTCCAGGTTCTCTGGTTTCCTCCCACAGTCCAAAGACATGATGGTTAGGCTAATTGGCGTTCTCAAAATGCCCATAGTGTGTGAATGAATGTGTGAGTGTATGTGTGTGCCCTATGATGGGTTGGCACCCTGTCCAGGGTGTAACCTAGGGATGTGCCGAACGAAGCTTCTGAAGCAGTGAAGCTTTTACAACAAACTGCGTTGATGCTTCGAAGCTTTTTGACACAGTGCTCTACTTCGCCATCTGGTGGTAAAAAAAAAAAAAAAATGCCTACACCAGCTAAGACGTTGACATTTTTTGTTCATTTTAAGGTTTTGTTTGTATATTTAATAAGACGGCGTTCACAAGCAGCAAACAAGTTTGAGGTTGAGGAAGGACTTTTATTCTTTTTGGGAACAGTGGTTCAACCCACAAGGTGTTTTAATTTACATTCATACAACAAACATTCAAACGTCATTGTTTTTATTATAATGTTTTTAACAATAATACACAACGTCAAAAACATATAGGCATACATATAGGCATGACAATTATGGATATAATTATAACATTAGAATAAATGGACAGCAGGTATGGGACAGCGCAACAGACTCGCTCCGTGTTTGAGCCCTGCGTCACGTGTCAGTGACGTTACGAAGCTTAGTTTCCACAAGTCACATGACAGGCTCGTTTCGGGCAACGCTCCGGAACACTGTTTCGAAGCACTAGCATGTCGAAAACTCGAGACGTGTGTCGAAACTGGGTGTCGAGCGACCCATCCCTAGTGTAACCCAACTTCCCGAAGCCTCCTGGAATGGGCTCCAGGCCCTCCATGGCCTGAAAGAAGGATAAAGCAGTATAAAAGATGAGCGAGTATTTACAGTAAATATCATATATCATAATTCCTTTTCTCTTTGCTGAAACTAAGAGGCCCAACCCTGTTCCAGAATGATGCCCATGTGCACAAAATGACCACCATGAAGACATAGTTAAAGTGGAACAACTTAAGTGTCCTGCACAGCACCCTAACCTTAAGTGCACTGAACAGCAGCTTTGGAATGAATTACACCAGGAGCTTCCTCGACATTCTGGCATCAATGCTTGACCTCATTAATGGTCTTGTCACTGAAGGAACACAAATCTCTACAGCCGTGCTCTAAAATTTAGTGGAAAGGTTTCCCTGAAGAGTGGGAGTCATTATGACAGCAGAAAATGGGACTTACTCTGGAATGAGAAAAAAAAAAAAGAATAAGAAAAAAAAAGCACATAGTACAGTGTGAATTCAAATGATTTTATTAAGATGCGTTGAGGTTTGGGGATGTTAAATATGAAATTATGACTCATCCATCCATGCTTTCAGCAGAAATAACATGTTATTTGACACTGATATGTTTGGCATTTGAAACTCACTGTTGCGTAGTAACTGTGCTGTAATTATGTTGATGTACACGAATGTGTGTTATGCTATTTAGACATGATTAAAAAAAGCATTTGATTAACTTGATTTGAAATGTTTCAAGAGGGTATAAGCCCAAAATACACCCTTATTTTTTATGCATATAACTACAAGGGAAAAAAAAAATATATATATATATATATATATATATATATATATATATATATATATACTCTTGCTGTAGAATGTATTTTACCTTTTACAAAAGACAAATATTTATTTATTATTTATTTATTTATTTGTTTATTGATTTATTGATTTGTTTAAGCAACAATGAATAAGAGACATAGAAAATGAAATAGAAAACTTTAAAGATATGATATATGGTTATGATGATGATGATGATGAAGACACCCTGTGTTTCCATACGTTTTGCCTGTACATTTATCCTTACTCTGGCCACGGAGCTCAGCTAAGCCAAAATAAAGAGCCTCTGTAAGGCAACTAATTTCTTGATTCTTATCTCATGGATGTGTGTCTGCATGACAAATGCCTCAGCAATACTATACGCATAAGGTAGTAATTACACTGGCAAGCTTCAAGGCACACTGCATGAAATCAGAGAAGAAAAAAAATGAGTGGAATGGATGAGGATAAAGTGAAAGAGAATGTGCTTAGACAAAAGAAACAAAAAGAAAAAAAAAACTATTAAAAAATATTTGGGAATATGTTTACGTTTTATAAAGCTTTAAGCTCCTTTGTTCAGTTAGACTTTAGGCTGTTTTATGTCACTGCCCTCCTGGGTAAAGACAGAGATGTACAGTAGGCTGTTTTGGTGGCTGCTTGCTGTATTATTAATGCGGTGTAAACAGACCCTACTGGGATCGAGGCAGTCTGATAGAACTGATAAATGACTAAATAAGAAATGAAAATTGAAAACCAATGGGAAACATGTGTATGATAGTTTAGCGTGAATGCAATTCACAAATCAGGGACATCAGCAACCCAGTGTCCAAGTATGTGAGCATTTGTGTCCATATTTAAAAAGTTACCACATTTTTGTCCCTATACTGACTGTTGGAGTTCACCGCTAGGTTTAACCTGCTGTGTATCTGGGCTCTTGGGTATCTGGTATTGTGTTCAATAATTGATTTTAAAGAACAACACAAAGATATACAGTAGAGCCCTATTCTATTGATTTCCTGCAAATTGCTTTCCTCTCTCTCTCTCTCTCTCTCTCTCTCTCTCTCTCTCTTCGTCTGTCTCTTTATTTTTGGACAAAGATTGGTTCCATGTCCATGGTTTATAAATTGAATGACTGTAGTGGCCTCCACGGTCAGGAAAAGTGTAAACAGTGTTATAAAACCACCCGGTGCTATCCACAAGAATGAGTTCTGAAATTGGATTGACAATGTCAGGACCATGACCAATGATTTGTTGCAAAATGATTACCTACATTGATCGGCTACAACACTAAAACACCGCTACCAGATGAATTGAATAACACTGATTATCAGTTATATTCTGATATATAAACTGATGAAAGGATCATGTGCACATTTATGTCTCTGGGGACAAAAGGCTAGCCTGTCAGGTCCGGTCCTGTAGAAAAGCCAGTGCAACACAAAAGTAAATGCTGGTTATTAGAGAAAGGTACCAGAACACCTAACGCACCACAGCTTGCCAACTATGGGTGTCAACACGCAAAAAGTTTCAGGTTATTGACCTGGCCTCCAAATTTCCCAAACAAAAAGGTCCAAGGACATCCAACTCCACATCCCACAGCACCCAAAAAAATCCACCACTAACAGAAAGCCTGGGGTCCTGTGGAGTCATGACCTCGGGGGCCAGAGGGGTACAAGAGGGTTTCTACACAGTGATTTGCTTAATGTTATTGCTGATCAGTGCATGTTTATTAGTTATGGAGTGGAGCATGTACTGTACTGTATATGTTATTATTAATATGCATTTATACTTTTTTGTGAGATGACTGTTTTCTTGTAACATGTTCTACCATGGAGCTTTGGAACATCAACATAAGAGATTAAAGTGCCAAATAGAAAGAACTGAAATTGCTATTTAAAAAAAAAGAAATGAATGAAATACAGAACATATTCATGCAAGTTCAATTTGTCTTCTATTCAGTCATACAGAAGCTTGTTTTAATCTAAAAGTCTTACTGCATAAAGTTTAACATTTAACAAAGTCGTCGCTTACGTATATAATAAAATGCACTCACAAGCTTAACTAATGTAGATCACCTGGAAGAATACGGGTTATTAATGTTCTCTTTCAATAAATAAAAGCATAATTGGAGGCGAGGAGAGGAAATGAGAATGTGAACACCGGCACTTACGTTAGTTCTTGTATCTGCCCCGCTGTGCTCAATCGCTCTGTCTCGCTGCCTTACCCTCATCTCGTTTCCTTTTCATTTTCTGCTTTTCTATACTGTTTTTTTTTCCTTCTTTTGTCCTCTACTGCTATGAAAAATTGCTGTTCTGCCCACCGTGTCTGCTGTACTCAGTGCAGTTTGGCTCCTCTCTATAGTGATGCTTAGAGGCACCAACAATCACTGGAGCTTTTACTTCAGGATATTTCAGTGTACTGGCAGACATAGACTGAATTAAAGGAGATGACTGCAGGCTGAATAAATAATGAGAAGGTTTATAACAAAGCCAAGGCAGACAATCTATAAAGATGGCAGACCAAAGAGTAAGGGGAATCCATGCAAAAGAAAGTATGAATGGAAAAATACAACTGAGATACAAAAAAGAGGTCAGACAGAAACGTAATAATGCAAGGAATAGAACTTAGATTAATTTGTTTTATTTTCATTTTATAGATTGTATGAATTATTTTTATGTATTTAATTTTTGGCGCTGTGCAACGAATAATTTGAGTTTTCATTATTACTTATGGGAAAATGATGATCTGGTTTACGAGTGTTTTGGAACACGAGCCCACTTCCGGAACGAATTATGCTCGTAATCCAAGGTTCCACTGTACATCAAACAAAACATACTGGAATAAAAGTAAAATTACTGATTTTAAAAAGTACTTTAAAAAGTAGAAGTACACGAAAAAACTACTCAATTACAGTAACGCGAGTAAATGTAATCTGTTACTTTCCATGTCTGGTAACGGCCATGTGGCAAAACAGAACTCGATACAGGGTAGTAATTGGTATTGTGGGAAAAAAAAAAAAAACTGGTTTAAAAGAATCAGAACACTTAATATAAAGAATTACTGTGTGATATTTCACAAGAAGCAGAGTATAAATTGCATTAATGATGATCTCAGACGATTACTACTGAGTTGGTTTGGCCACAGAGCAAGAAAGAACCAGTCTTGAATGCACAACCACTCGCTCCGCAGACGCTGACCATCAGATTGGTACGTGAAGCGAACAACACATAAAAAAGAAGAAAAAAAAAACTTAAAAAGTTAACTAAATAAAAGCAGAAGCAAAACGTATTCAGCTCCATATCGGCGACTCGATAATGGCTACACAAAATTAACCACAATTGTTTTTTGTGAAAATGGATCTTTCTTGGCTGCCACAGCACCAGCGAGTCTGCCCTACAATCTTAGGGGGCACTTTTCCGGGACTTGAAAAGATGATCTGATCTTGATGTTGCATTTTATGTGATATTGGAGGAGCATTCGTGTCAAACTAGGTCTATTCATTATACAGTACAGAATAGTAACAGATCACAGTTACTGTATGAGTTATGAGAAAAACTCCCTTTATTTTTCTATATAATATCCTGCTACACTAATACACTTATGTTTCACTCACTAGTGCTTGGATTTCATCAAAATAGAGATTTTCTCAGTACACCTGAGCCTTGATACTGCCTGAATCACTTTCAAAACACCGGCCTCCAAGGAACTTCTTTAATGGCCCAAACATGTGGAAATGACTTGAAGCGAGGTCAGGGCTGTAGATGTAGCTGAGATCCTGTAATCAGCAAGTGGTGCTAGTGAATGATGATGTGTCCAGTGCCCACAAACAGATCTACCTTTTCAAAAAGATGGTGACAACTTATCTGTCGATTTTTAATGATCTTATTGAATGTTCACAGGAATGACAGTAGTGGTCTCCAAGCACCTCAACTGGGATCGTCATTAACAGAAATACAGTCTTTTTTTTTTTTTAATGTTTGCATCATTTAAATGTTTTCCTGCGGCTGAGAGTCTCATCAGCATACTGGCCTTGATGTGTCTGTAAATGTCACTCGATTGTATGCTTACATTCATGAGAAGGCTTGACACACTGACTTGAACACCGCTCATATATGCGTATGAAATAGCAGAATTAGCACTTCCCCTAGGGAAATGAGTGAATTACTGTAGCCACCTCAACTAATTTTCAACAGCTCATTAAAAGAACTTGTGTTTGCTTATAAAGTTATCAGACATAATTAGTTCATATATACAGTAAACCATGAGCAGTAGTTCTGCTGGGTTTGGGAATAAATCAAAAATCACCAGTGTTGATTTAACACACATAGTGTGGAATGTACTGTACACCCTGCTGTGTTTCGCTGGATACCAAATCCCTCCCCTAAAATCCGCACCTCGTCTTAGCCAAGCAGATCCTAATCTCCTGTTTTCGAATTACTGAAACGATTTCCTGAAGAGTGCTTTCTTCATTACTCTTATTGTTTTTGTCTGCCAGCTGTAATTAAAATAATCATCAAAGGAGCCAGTGGGGTAGTGAATAAATGGGTATGTTTATGCTTATTGCTGTCCTCATATTAGCTTAAAATAATTATTACATGCTACAAACACTTTATGATCATGACATTTGTTTTTTCATTATTATTTTATGCTTCAATTTGAAATAAAGCACAAAGTTCATTTTAGCAAGTTCATTTTCAGTTGAGTGCATTAGTATAGTCAATATCTGTGCAACCGTGTACTGTTTATTAGAACATTGTATACTGTATGTTTGCACGTGTGTAAAGCAAAAGCAAGTGCGTGTGTGCGTGGGTGTGTGTGTGTGTGTGTGTCTCCTTCTCTCATCTTACTTCAACTTCATACATACAGTAAATATAAGCGTACATACCTGCAAAAACGAGCACACACACACACACTCTTAATATTTTTAGGTTGTGGAAAGAATCATCAGAGTTTGCATTATTTCTTATGGGGAAATTTACTTTGATATACGAGTGGTTTGATTGTGTACCGGAACTAATTATGCTCACAATCCAAGGTTTAACTGTATTTATTTTTGAGGGAAAATGCTTCTGTACAGCTGAATATATATATATATATATAAAATAGACTGCAGAGTATAGTAGGAATCTATTATCTTATAGTGTCTGATAAAGCATGGTGGCTTGTGTGTATTCATTAGTGGTTGCTACCAATAAAATGCTGTAAAATCTATTATCATTTCATTATTTAAATTGCAATTCATTTTTAAAGGGATTTAGAAGATCTGATGTGATTGAATATTACTCTATAATAGCATGTCTACACTATGTAACTACATTGTCTATCAATGTATTCATTCAAACCTACACTTCAAATTTTTAAGCAGTTCTTGTAATTTTAATGAAAGCTTTACTTAAGAATTTAGTTTCGGTAATAAGCTCTTCTGTGCTGTTGATGACTGCTACAGTACCTCTTCTTTATTTTTATTGAGAATTTTACAGTGAGTGAAACAGCGCCCCCTAAATGTTATGTAGTGAGCATGTGGTGGATCACGGTATTACATGCCTAGTGCAGACTAACAGGTCTGAGGGGAAGCCAGGGAAAGTTGGAGAAAAGTTCCCTTATAATAAATAATAATAAAATGAAGAATTATCCGATCAGATGAATCAATCACCACCATTGTCAAACTATGATTTGTCAGGACTATAGCGAGGAAGATCTTTTTTGTTTTTCATTATAAAAATTATTAAAAAGTGCAACATAAAAAAGTACAGTCATAAAGGATATAGATTTTAGATTTTTTTTGTTGTTGTATTTTTTAAATATATTAATTAATTGATTGCCATTATTAGTATTTTCACTAATCTTCTACTAGAGCAGCAACTTAAAATTTTATAGGCCGACACCTAAACTAGCGGTATATATAGAGAAGAAAAAAAAAGAAAGGGAAGCAAACAGTAAGATGTGGTTAGCTAGTAACCCTGACCTTCAGTTAGCTGCTTTTTGCTGGCCGAGTCTCTTTTTAAGAATGATTTGTGCTTAGTGAACAATCCTCGGGTCTACTACAGGATTTATTGATGTTGCCATCCTGTCACAGGCAATTAAGAGGAAACTAAATTAAAACAGTACAAGTACTCAATCATGGATGCAGAAAAAAAAAGAAAAGTTTATATTGCTTGTCATGCCTTGCTTGCCTGCATTGGTTCCTGTGTTGGTTCACTGAAATAGTTTCTTTATTGCACACACAAAAAAATACGCATCATGTACAGAACGGCTATTTCGCCATGCTTTAAATGATGGACTGTAAAAGCATTTATGAACATCAACTTCGTGCAATAGGGTTCGTAGGTCATGTGTTTAATACATGTACAAAACATTTGCATGTACATGTGTGAGTGTGTTGGTAAACAGAAGTGTTGGCTGGAGTGTGTATGCATACTGTACATGGGTACATGTGTAGCGGCAAGTGTCCGTTAGATAACAGGCCCCTTTAGGTGCCTTAAAGGCTCATCTGGTCGCATTTAATTGGCTTTTTCTCTTAATGTACAACACAAAAAATATACAAATATAAAATAGTGCTTGGCAATAGGACCACAAATCAATATCAGGATTAATTTACCATTTTACCTTGAGTATGATTAATGAACAATTCTTATTAGTGGTGAATGCAAAGCTTGTATTATGTTGCAGGATCATTATTCTTTTTCTTTTGTCTTCTTCCATACACATTTTGGCGCATAACTAGTCCCGTTGCATTTGTCTTAGACCCATGAAAGAGATGTCAAATTGTGCGGCTTATTTGGCAGTGGAGGGGCTGTGACTATTTTTTTTTTTTTTTTTTATGGGTGAAAAAAATTCCCTTAGACTTACCATTGAGACAAACTTTGAGGGATTCTAGCGCAGAGCATGAATTTAGTAGAAATATAAAATTAACCACATTTGAAGAAGCTTGCAAGCTATGCCAGAACATACCTCACAAGATGGTATAAGTTGTACCCCTGGGGTGCAACAGGTGCCCAAATTTGCCCCACTGACATATTATGTTGAAGGTACTCCCCATTGAGACAGGAAGTGCTCACAGTTGCGTTCCCTGCTACAGTGACTGCTATGGTAACTTCCATAGGAACTTTAAAACTGACCCTAACTGTCGATCCCATTGTCATAGAGACATAGAGTGGACTCATTTTACTTTTAGGTAACCAATGGATCATTGTGAAGCTGTCAAGCCACATCCTAGCAACCACTTTAGAGAACCTTAGCAACTGATCCCAACTGTTATTATAAAAAGCCCAGAGGCCTGAGTTTTGCCATGGTAAGGACCACTCACATTTACCTCACTAGTTATAATTATTATTCATTCATTTATCTTCTATAATGGAACCTATCCAAGGAGGCCTGGGCACGATGCAGAGTACAACCTGGACAGGGTGCCAATCCATCACTGTACACACACACACACACACACACACTAGGACCAGTTTGGAAAAACCCATTAATCTAATCTCCATGTCTGTTCGCTGGGAGAACAGGTACACTCCAGACACGGGAATTGAACCTTCAACCCTGGACGCGCGAGTCCACAGCGCTAACCGATAAACTGTACCACTGTGCTGTTTTAGTTTTCTGTTGTTGACCCGCTTAGTTCAATGACCAGATTTATACTGAAAACATGCTCAGGTATTACAGCTGGGATTCTTTATGTAGATCTATAGATAATTTTTTTCCTAATAAATGGTTTCTCCTTCATGCCGCAGACAGTCACGGTAGTATGCTTTTAAGGGGACAGTACAGTACATGAACACATGGGTAAAAAAAAAGAAGGAAAAAGCCAAGATTATTTCAAATTACAGGTTCTGAATTTCAGTTTCAATGAATTTTTGATTTGCCCTAATACAAATACGCAGAATAAAGGTCTTGTCTCAGTTGGTTTCCTCAAAACGTTTCCCCATAAAATGCCACTGATGTTCTCAAAAACAGTAGAAATATTCGACACACGGACCTCACGCCTTGTTTTTGTGGCTACTATGAGCATCAAGCATAAAAAGCATTTGGTTGAGATGTTTTTTTTTTTAGATAGGAAAGTGCACATAATAAGCAGGTGAAAGATAAGGAGAAAAGTCAGTCTCCAAGCTCTTGTGGTATTAGACAGGATGAAGCTTGACATTTTGTCAGTCGGACCAGAACTCTTCCCTTAGGTGAAAATCTGACCGCGGTGTGACAGACTGTAAGCTCATGGCCCTTTCAGTCACTTTAGTTTTACTGAGTATTGACCATTTATTATTATTATTATTTTTTTTGTTCAAAGCTTTGAAGTGAGTCCTGCGTGAGTTGGCGAGCGAGTGCTTGTCTGAGACGGGGCTGAAGGGAAAGCGAATGGCATGAGACTTAGCGAGCGGCACTGCTAGAGAATTCAGAAGGTTTTTGTCAAGTTCATAAAGTCATCATGAATCAAGGAAGTGTTATATTTTATTCATATCCTCACATGACCTACAGTATCACACAAGCAGTGTATACAAGAAAAAAAAAAGAAAAGGAAGACATAAACTCGTCTTGCTCTGATGTACAGTATACAGTACAGTGTAGATGAAAGATGTAAAGGTTGTTTTGTCTTTGTGCTTACAACAAGGCAGTTCCTTAAGTGGACTTTGAAAGAAATCGAAGCAAATCGGCACAAGAGCTGCCGCCGACATGAGCGTTACACCCACACTGTGACATGAAAGCTCATTAAAAAGTCACTGACACCAGGAACGTTAGACAGATCTTGAGGAGAAAATTAAACGGTAAATGCCATTAGCTTTGAACTTTGAGGTTCTGGTTATTATTAAGACATGCAGTCTGCACATGCGTGGGTTAGTTATTGGTCTTGTCAGTAACAAGGCAAACAGCTCAGAGGGAGTGTGTTCTGGTTTCTCAGATCAGAAGAAGAAAGGGTGTGAGTCAGAGAAGTTTAGGAAGCACAGACAGCACAGACAGGCAGTGTCACATACCTTCTCACTTTGGCATCGTGTCTATTTGCGTACAGCACACAAAATGAAGTGGAAGTGTCATTTTTATTTAAAGAAGTTCTCATGCAGTTTGCTAATGAGTGTTCTGTTTGTCTTGTTTTTCATGCTTCATTCTGCATGAAATTACGTCTCTCCAGGTGAGTACACACAATCTTATTGACTTACTAGTATAACTTAAAAATATATATATAATAATAATAATAACAATAATTGGGATGATTCTACTGTTCTATACACGTGCACACACACACACACACACACACACACACATATTAAGCAGCTTCATATCAATAAAAATCCCAGCAACACATCTGAATATGATTGATCTGTCTGACTCAGATTCAAGATCCATAACATATGAAAAGAACATTTGCTCTTGTCTACTGAGCATTGTGTTACTTGTGTTAGCTTGTCCTCGCTTTGTCTAGATGAAAACGCTGCGGATAAAGTAAGGCATTTGCATTGTTTTCCAAGGTATTCCAAGAAAATACTTTTTTTTTTTTTTTTTTTTTTAATAAAAATGTTTATACAATAAAATGTAACTTCCCTTGAACTTAAACAATTGAAGACACTTTTTTTGATGCAACTGATTTAAAGAAAGTACGCCCCTTTCACATAGTATTTATTTATTTATTTATTTACTAAAGTTACTTTATTTTCATTTTTTTGCTATTTATTTTTAATTGTTTCGTTTTCATACTTTTAAAAACAAAATGCGGTGCTGTTTCTCTCATATTTATTGACTGAAATGTGGTAAAATCCACAGCATTGCACCTCCATACTGCACCACAAAAGCTAAAATCAATAGAAACATTACCAGCTGTGCAAGTTATTTTTCATAAATGCAACGATATGAATGGTGTGATATAAATATGACATACAGTAGTGCGCAAGCAATTCAGATCTCCTCTGAAATTAATTAATAATGTCATTATTTGCATTTTCACATCTATGTAACGGCTGCCAAAAGAAAGAGATGGGTAAATGTAAGATGTCCGTTTTCTCAAGTGTCCTAGAAGTCATGATTGCATTTTACTATAATATAGTTTCGCCCACTGAGCAGTTTTATATATCATGTATGTGAGGGGGGGGGGGGGGGGGGGGGGGGAAGGGGAAAAAAGACGACCCGCAGACTACCACTTCCTAGGGTTAGACAATATACAGTACATTGTTGAATGGCGTCAAGTATAATACAGCATTTTTCCTCTATTCCCTTCTATGCACTCACCAGTGTCGTATATTAAGCAACTCCTGACGTTCACAAACAACAGTTACTCAATTAACCACAATTATTTCACTAATACCCCCCCCCCCCCATATACAAACCGTGATGCAAATCAAGATCAGCATTATGACATTCTGAGCTGTTGCCTATCAGTGTAGTTCAGAAGCATGATTTATGATTTTTTTTTTCTTAGCTCATGCTTATAATAGACATTCAAGTACTGTATGTATATCAATAATGCATAAAGAACAGTCTTAGACTCCTTGTGTTTTTTCCTTTTCTTTTCTTTTCTTTTCTCTTTAATAATACGTTTATTAGTAAGTCAGTATAAAATGAAAAATAAAATACACAAAAAATTAATACACACACATGAATGAAATACAAATCTGACAGGAGAATACTTGTTAAGAAAGCAGCACATTATGTAAAAGACCACTTTTCAGACAAAAATAAAAACAAATATAAATCTTCCGGATTTTGCAGCATTAAAAAAAAGCAGGTGTGATAAACGTGGCTTGTTTTTGCGGGATGTCCCGTAAAACTTAGCAATTTCTGTCATTATAAAACTGCACACACTGTACCCGAGACTATATTTTAAGCAAAGGGCCGTCACACCAATTACTGTATTGACTTTGTTTTATTAAATACAGATTTTTATTGTATTACATTATGAAGAAAAAAATAAATGAAAAAGACATTCTTGCTTTACAGCAGTTATTGGAAAGTGCCTGAGAAATTTGCACAGTAAGATGGTTGACATTTCTTATATGTGAGTTCTTTTTGCTCAGTCTGTCTCCATTGAACTAAAGAAGAATAAGCCCCAAATCCCCTAACATTATCCCTGTTTAATGGCATTACAGTTCCTGCTGTCGGCCATCCAACATGCAGAGGTGGAAAGAGTACTGTTACTTCAGTGAAATTTTACTGAAGTACAAGTAAAGTTACCATTATAAAAATCTACTCAAGTAAAAGTAAAAAGTAGCTCATAAAAAATTTACTGAGCAGATATAAATCTCAAACTAGTTGTTTTTAACTTAAGGAGCACCTTTGCATAATAAAGCTGTTGTCTTTCTTGTGCTTGAAAATAAAAGTGGTCACTTAAATATGGCGTTACGTCCCAGTCTAGTGTCAGCAAAAGAATGGTTCAAGGTTCTATTATAAACTGTGTGGAAATGGTGGTATATGGCAGAAAGAACTAGATCCAGTCATTAACTGTTGAAACAATGAGGTTTGTATTGCTTTACAAACACACACACAGGAGGAGGATCAGATTCAGAGTGGACCCAGGCCAAAATCATAAACTAAATGGTATTTATATTTAGTAACTAGATTACCTGCAAAAAAACAACAACAACAACAACACAAACAAAAATACAGGTCCCTTCCCTGACTCCCTAAACCAAAAACAGTGAATAAATTGTCCGGAGAATTAAAACCGTTTCGAGCAGTTCAGCAAGTATTTGCCTGAGCAGCTTATAAAATATATATATATATATATATATATATATATATATATATATATATATATATATATATATATATATATATATATAATAAAATAAAATATAAAAAGATGTCTAAAAATGTTCTGATGTTATGCTTGTGTAATAGATCATTTGTCATCACTAAAAGGAACAATAAATTAAATGATTTAGTTTAGCTATGATGTTCATAAAGTCTGTGTAATTATTATTTTCATAAAGTGTTCAGTTCATTCAGTTGTTTTATTATCTTTTAATTTGTTGACAAGTTAGTGATATGGTTGATACAGAGGTTGTATTAAAAAAAAAAAGGCGTTTGAAATTAAAAGGTGGCTCCCTTATTTAAAAGGCAAATCATTACAGTATTTGTTTTTGCACTATTCAATTCTAATACCTTTTATTTACAGTACATCGAGCTTTGACATTAGACCTTCTCACATTTGAAAATTTCACAATGAACAACTGAAAGTAATAGTATTAAGAAAATGATTTTTTTTTAAAAAGACATCAAGAAAAAAAAGAGAACCTATACATGTAGATGGCACAAGATAGTGTGATTATATTCACTACAGTATTTAATACCATTTATTACTATTTAAATTTACAGTATATTAACCCTAGCTCATGGAAAGAGCTCAGTAGGTCATTTATGATATTTTATAATGAATGTAGGAGCCAGCGTGGTGTGGATACGATTAGAGTAATTATTGTTAAACTCAGTGATTCTAACTAGGACTACAGTAACTAGAGCTCATGCACCTATATGAGTATGTTTTTACAATAGACTAACTTGTACATCATAAAAGCTGAACTCTGGCAGAGGGTTTCCCTTATATGAGGTCAAATTAGAGGGAACACCTAATTTGCTTGTCTAAGCTCCCGGAAAATAAGGGAAATGTTTTTTTTTTTTTCTCCCAGTTTTTGTCTGGACACACTCATTGCAGACCTGTCTGAAGGACTAAATAGTGAATGTCGAATAATAAGTCACCTTTAATAAGTAAGTACCCTTTTAAGTTTCCTGCAGGTGTTATTTTTGGTGCACACAGAAGCAAATCCAAAAACCTAGGTAGAGTTATTCAAGCAGGAACGTCACAATCAGCAGTTTGTGAATTGGGGTCAGCACATGGAAGGATGCAACTGCCTTATTATGAACTTTCCTTATTACCTTCCCACATCTTGCTGTTTATGCAACCAAATGTGCTAGATGTTTGACTTTTAGCTTACATAAGCGTTTATGTCTACGTTATGCATAAAGCCGCTACTTTACGTTTGCTTCAGACTAATTTTTATTAAAAATGTCCGCTCGGATGTTTCTAATAGCAGTGGCCCATAAAGGGACTTGAGTATCCATGTATCTGTGCAGTTTTATGCTATAATGCAGTATCCTAGATCTAGTATTTTGTCATGGTGTCATTATGATATGTATACACTGTATGGATAATTTTTGACTAGTTTATTTTAACTTTGCTGATGCATTCCTGTTTCTTCTTATGTTTTTTATATATATATATATGTTTTTTTTATATTATATTGTATTGTTACACTAGCCTGCCTGAACTGCATAGCCTGTTCATACTGTAAGAAGCTTAATTATTAAATGCTAATGTGGAGCTCAGCACAGATGCTTAATTTCCCATGTAAACCAGGCTGGCATCAGTAGTAAGGCAAACAGAAGTCTTTGATCTGCAGCTAAAAGGGGCCTCAGGTGGTCCTGAACTTGGCAAACGGAAGCAAAATGAAGAAAACGCTCCCAGTTTTAATGTAATTATTTTTGCATGAAGTGCAGGAAGGGTCTTGCATGAACTATTTAGGTTGTACAGATTTACACGATACTATGCATAAAGGCGATATAAATAACCTGCCAGTCAAGTTAAAATTAAAAACTGAAGACTTTTTTTTTCCTTCTACTGACAAATAATTTTCCAATAATTTTATATATACCTATACACCTATTTATATATACCAATAGTTTTATATTACATATAAATTATATCGATTTCTAAAAATAATTGATTAACATTAGAAATGTTTCTTTGTTGCTGTATAATTTCTTTGTACTTTTAAAACTTTGTTAATTTTTTTTTTTTTTTATAGCAAATTCTGTCTTTAGCCTTTTTTTGTAGTTTTAATTCATAGTTTAAGGTTACAGACCATAAGCATTTCATTGCTCATGTGACTATGTATGGTCACATACCTGACAAAAAATAAAAATAAATAAAAAATCTTTTGCATCTTTTTGTTTAAAACATTACATTAAAAAGACAAGACTCTTACACACACACACACACACACACACACACACACACACACACACACACACACACACACCATGCTGATACAGGAGTAGGGTTAAGGTGTAAGTAAATTAAATGCAGTGGGGCATAATGAGGTTGTCTATGACCTTTACTTTGGAAGAAAATCATTAATCAGACAAAGGCAACAACACAGGTGTCGACTGAAATTCAGATGAATAAGTGCTATATCTTTAAAGAACTTACCAATTAACCAACCTCCCCCTTCAACCCCCCCCCCCCCCCCCCCCCCCCCCCCCCCCCCCCCCTTATAAACACACACACACACACACACGCACACACGCACACACACACACACACACACACACACACACACACACACACACACACACACACACAATAGGTTTGTCGTGTGGCAAGAACAAGTTCATCACTCTGTGGCAACGGAGGTGTGGAATTGTTGCTTGACAAAGCAAAAGATGTTTTTGTCACATTGACCTTTCCTCCTGACCTTTGCACAACCTTCCTTTATTGATGCAAAACTGAAATCATGAGATTACTTTGTGTGCAAGAATGTGTAAAATGCTGGGGGGAAAAAAAAAATGACAGGCTATTTTAATCTGAAATACGAAATGATTGTTGCAGCTTTTGACTGGACCTCAGAGGAAACATCAACAACATAGACTCTGAAATCACAAAGTCTGCGGAGCACATCCACTAGAGGTCTGAAGAAACTCTCTTTACCTCCCTCAGATTGTCTATCCATGAATGATACAAAATCAGGCTTGACAGATTTGGGCTGTAATGTCAAGGCTAACGGAAGGCATGTCAGAAAATTAATCCCGACACCTCAACTGCAATTTACTTTGTGAGGGCTGACATAAGGGACTGCAGCATCCAAGCTTACTGTCTGCTTTTTTCATCTTGTCCATTCATTAAAAGTATATTTTAGTGCATTATTGCATTCAATGCACTTATTCGCAACCACTGCAAAAATACAGGCTGTCAATTTAAGTGTTCTTTAGAACAGTCTATCAAGGTACATTTCCCCGAAAGATTGATGGTGTGTCACGTACAGTACTTCCCCTTATACTGTATGAGGAAACACATCCAGAGCATCAACATTAAACCTTTCTGATCATTAACAAGTGAATGCTAAAATGAACACAGACAATGTTAAATGTTTTATTAATAACAAGTTAATAGAAGTCCTCCCAAGTGTGCCTATTAATGATCCAGCTAAAATAACCCTCAAATAATGCATTTTCATACCTTAAACTGACTTTATTTCATTCCTCCTCCAAATGTACCATTTCATGGTCGGTGTAAATGAGTTACTGCTGAGATTGGCCCTACCAGGGAACAGCAGAGCAACAAGTCGTGGGAGGATGCGTATGTATATGAAATTACATTATAGGCAAAATGTTATTGGCTTGTTTACGTTTCAGCCGATGCAAAAAAAATGAAAGAAAAGAAATTACACAAAGCAGGGACATTTTTTTTTCTCACTTTTTGCATGTATGAAAACTACTGAAAAGTGAATGTTGCATAATAGATAAAAATAAATAAATAAAAATTAAAATTATAACCATCCACACAATGCATTTATTTGGAGTCTTAAATAGCATGTAGGCTTTCGCATTTCTCTTCCAAAGAGCCAGACTTTTTTGCATCTTGAGGAATAGTTCTGTAGGCTTTCTGAAGGCCGTTTTTGGATCTTATTTTCAATCTATTTTTGTTTGTTAACAGTAACCAATGAATCATTCCAGAAGAAAAAAAAAGTTATGAAGATATGTTAAGGCATGTTAAGATAGATGATTGAGTTAATGGCATGTAAAGTTGCCAGAAGAACTCATGTGAAGAGTTCATATTCTCCAGCATGCTGAATAAAACCTCAGAGCTTTTCCAAAGAAACCTAAAATCACAGGACTTACAGTAATTATTTCAGACAAGTTGCCCTAACATCTATGGTCATGAAGTAGTTTGAACGATTGATGTTGGCTTATCTGAAGGACTGTTTGTTTACAGAGCAAACAGGTCTGTTGTTGATGATGCAGTCAACATGGGATTGCACTTCATCCTGAAACATATGGACAAATCAGGGACTGCAAAGATCCTGTTTGTGGACTTCAATTTAGCTTTCAGTACAATCATCCCAACACTCCTCCAAAGCAAACTAATCTAGCTCTCTCAACAGTTAATGGGACAGGGGAAATTCGCTCCACACTGCTTTTCTCAGTCTACACCAACGACCACACCACAACAGACCCCTCTGTCAATTTCTTGTTTGACAGAGGACAGCTTGACAGTGTCAACTTGGTGGTGGTGGGGTTAGAACCCGGGACCTTCTGATTAGTAGTCTGACTGAGCTACTCCTGCCCTTATTACACTACAGTCATAGGACTGTATATAGAAGTGAGGTTGAGCAGCTGGCTCTCTGGTGCAGTCACAACAACCTGGAACTGACAATCATCTTAACTGTTTTAAGCATTTTCAGCTCCCCCAACCTTCCCCCATTACCCTCACTCACCATCATGAGCATAATGGCAGAAGTGGAGTCATTCCAGTTTCTGGGTATAACCATCTCTCAGGACATCACATTAACTTCACCAGCTGAGGAAGTTCAACCTGCCACAGAAGCTGCACACACAGTTCCCTTTCAAAAGCTACACTCGATGCTGCGTGAAAACGCTATGGGAACATCTCTTTGTTTCCGGTTGTGAAGCCTGTGTATGTCAAAACCGCCGAAAGCCCCGGCTTATAACCTCTGCCAGGCATGACGTCACCGAATAAGGTGCACCTGCAGGTTATAAATAGGAGTGAACCGGAAACATCCTCAGATCTTTTTGTCTTCAGGACCGCTTTGTGTTTGCGTGTGTGTGTGCAATAGAATCACGGTAGGAAAGAAAAACTTTACTTACCGATAATGGCAAGAGTTGGTTGGAGAGCTATTAAGGCACTTCGCGTGCGGCTCGCTTTCTTTAAAGAGAAACCGCGAGCCGCGGCGCATGCCTGGGGCTCGCGTGCGTATGAGACGGGATTTCCCCCTTTCTCTCGCGCTCTCGCCGGATCAGGAAGTGTTTAGCGTCCGCTTCTCAAGCGCGCTCCGGCGCTTCTTGTGAGCAGGGGAAAGAGACTTCCTCACTTGCTTCTATGGAGATAGCATGCCGATCGGGCAGACGCGCATAAGACGGGATTTCCCCCTTTCTCTCGCACTCTCCCCGGATCAGGAAGTTTTAGTGCCCGCTTCTCAAGCGCGCGCCGGCGCTTTTTGTGAACGGGCCGAATAGATTTCCTTTCTCGCCTCAAAAATAAATGAATAAATAAAAGGAATTTAAAAAAATAAAATAAAAAATCCCCAAGCGCTCAAAGTTAGATGACAGGTTTCTGTCGGGTGGCCAGGGGAGGGACCTCAACGAGGGTCCCCCCCCTTTTTTTTTGGCGACCTCCATGACGAGTTAACTCTTTCATGGAATAAGCCTTATTCATCCCGTTTTATGATGATACCCCAGATTGAAGAGACGCTTGCGAGCTATCTCTCTCTCCTGTGAGCTCATCCTCCCTGAAAAAGCCTACATTGCCCATCAAGCCATGTAGACTAACATCTTCGTTGGTGGGGAAAGCTTTTCAGGCAGCGGGTCAGGCTGGTGCTGCTCTGCACACCATGGCAGTTTTGCAGGCATACCAAGCTCACCTGCTAAGAGTTCTGAGCACTGGCGGGTCTATTGATGGCGCCTAGCCACAGATTTATTTCTCTGTGCCACCAAGCAGACAGCCCGTGCTATCGGCCGTTCTATGGCTGCCGCGGTCGCTACGGAGAGACTTCTGTGATTAAACCTCACGGGCATCGAGGTCAGGGATTGTGTTTTCCTCCTTGATGCCCCCCCCTCTCGCCTTTCGGCTGTAAACATCGCCGCCACTAGGTTCGGGAGGTGAAGCTCTACGAGCAGACCTCTGTGAGGTTTCTCCCCAGCCGTGCTCAGGAGTCGGGACCGTCGGTCACCCAGTCCCGACAAGGTCTGGTCCCAACGAGGGCGTGAGGTGCAGAAGGAGTGTGTGCCAAGCCAGCTACCCCCTCATAGAGACAGGGGAAGGACTCGTCGCGCTTCGCAATCCGCCTCAAAGAGAGAGAAAAAAAAAAAGCACCGGACCTGAGGAGCATTATCTCTGCCAAAAAGGAAGTCCTGAGGTTGATGTGCCCAGGACCACGGGGGTGTCTCCCCCTGGGGAGGGACGTGTAAAAAATCCAATAAGGGATAAAGACTCCTCCCTGGCACCCTATGGGGGCAAGTTGTCTAATTTCCGCCACCTCTGGTGTTTCGGGAAGCAGCGGTCTCCAGCGAAATGTTAGGTGCTCGGTTCCTTCCTGCCTTGTTTCAGGATGCCGGACACCAAACACCCCCCTCCGTTGCACATCGTTCTCTGTGTTTTCAATGGCGTGGTCTTCACTTCCATTAAACTGGAGCAAGCACATCTGCTGACTTGGCAGTTACAGAATGAGTTTGCTGGCAAAAAAGGGGCCATAGAGCATGTTCCCCTGCCAGACAAGAGATGGGGAGTTGCATCCAATTTTACATCTTCTTGGGCTGAACATCAAAATGTTGACAGACAAAATGATTGTTCTCAAATTCAACCAGAGGTTTGGTTTGTGACGGTCAACCTGAATGACGCATATTTTCATATAGAAATATTGCCACAACACAGGAGGTTCCTGACGTTTGCTTTCGGGGGCGAAGCTTACCAGTATCGGGTCCTTCTATCTGGCCTAGCCCTGTCACCCCGCACATATAAAATGGACGGATGCAGCTCTGGCTCTATGATTCCAGGGCATCCGTATTCTGAATTGTATAGACGACTGGCTGATCCTAGCTCAGTCTTAATAGCTAGCGCTTCAACATCGGGATGTCATTCTAGCTCATATCCATTCTTTAGGATTGAGACTCAACGGCACGAAAGGCGTTAACTTTCCTGTTCAGAGGACAACATATTTGGGTGTCAAATGGGATTCGATCACAAGGTGGGCACAGCTGTTTCCCACTTGTGTCGAACCCATCCTCCAACACCCTGAAGGAAATCAAGCTAGGCCAGAAAGTGACTCCATCACTTTTAAAGATCTTTAGGTCTCATGGCAGCTGCGTCCACGGTGATACCTTTGGGCCTTCTGCACATGAGGGCGTTGTCAGTTGTGGCTAAGAGCCAGGGGATTTCACTCAAGGGCCAATCCCCAGAGGCTAATAAGGGTTACGCGCTGGGGCTTCGTACCCTTTCTATGTGGTTCAAACCATTTCAAGTGCCAGGGCTCCCTTCACTAGAAGAATGTATGCCCTCAAATGGAGTGTATTTGAAAGTTGGTGCATGGTAAGCATGTAGACCCAGTCCACTGCCAGATTGTTTCAGTGCTGGAGTTTCTGCAAGAAAAGTTGTCCTCTGGCTTATGCCCTAGTACTCTCAGAACATACATAGCCGCTATTTCGGCACGCTCTGACCGATGGGGTTTCTGTGGAAAAACACCATTTAGCTGCCCGTTTTATTCGTGGAGCTAAATGGTTGAGGCCGCCCACTAGAGCGACGGTCCCTTCATGGGACTTAGCTAGCGTATTCGAAGGCCTGGCTGACACCCCTTTCGAACCACTAGAGTCAGCGCCTGTCAGGCTTCTGTCTCTTAAGATGGTTTTCTTATGGCTATTACTTCTTTGAAGAGGATTGGTGATCTGCAGGCTCTGTCAGTCTCCCCATCCTGCCTAGACTTTGCCCCTGGGCTAGTCAAAGCTATTCTGCATCCTCACCCGAACTATCTTCCCAAGGTTCCATTCTTGACCATGCATCCAGTTGTTTTCAAAGCCTTCTGTCCTCCGCCTTTCACAGCTCAGGAGCAGGAAAGACTTCACATACTGTGTCCAATACGTGCTCTTCGGAATTACGTCCACCGCACTAGCTAGTGGCGTAAGTCAGAGCAGCTCTTTATTTGCCATGGGGGTCGCAACCGGGGGGGAGGCCGCCACTAGACAGACTCTGTCACACTGGGTGAGAGATGCTATTGCCCTAGCCTATGAGGCGCGTGGTCACACTTCGCCTCTGGGAATCAGGGCTCATTCAACCAGTTGGATTGCTTCATCAATTGCTCTGGCAAGAGGCGTTCCCCTGCAGCAGGTGTGTGATGCGGCAGGCTGGTCCTCTCCACACACGTTTGTTAGATTTTATAGTCTGGATGTCAATGCTACTCCGGGCTCGTGGATCCTTGAGTCAGCATCCCAGAGCTACGTCTGAGACCTCCTTGGCTATTGTGCGCACACGCTACACAACCTGGGGCTCCAGGCACTTGCAGTGCGGCGGCGTTGGTATTCTCGTTCCCACAGCGTTTTCACGCAGCATCGAGTGTAGCTTTTGAAAGGGAACGTCTCGGGTTACTTAGCTGTAACCCTGTTCCCTGATAAAGCTGGAACGAGATGCTGCGTTTCAATGCCGCACTGCTGGCGTGCCTGGATGTCCTTCAGACAAAATTGACCTGAGGATGTTTCCGGTTCACTCCTCTTTATAACCTCCAGGTGCACCTTATTCGGTGATGTCATGCCTGACAGAGGTTATAAGCCGAAGTATTTGGCGGTTTTGACATACACAGGCTTCACAACCGGAAACAAAGAGATGTTCCCATAGCGTTTTCACGCAGCATCTCGTTCCCACTTCATCAGGGAACAGGGTTACAGCTAAGTAACCCGAGACGTTTTACTTGACCATCATTGAATCTGTCCTGTTTCTTGCCCCAGGCAACCTACCGTCAGAGCAGTTAAATGTTCTCCCCACTAAGGTCATGTAATATGTTGCTTTCTTTACAGGCATGCAAATATTCTTCTGTAATGTTATTTTTTTTATACATTTTTGGATTATGTTGTGTTATGTTGGGAGTACTAAATGACTTTGTATATAACAATGCAGACATGTGGCCCTGATCCTTTCTGCACACTCAGCAGACTGTAGTACTGTTTCTGTGGTGCTGCTTTGTGACGATGTCCATGTGATACATTAATAAAATTTAATTTAAACAAATGGCATGCAGTTAACTGGTTAGTTGCTATAGTTATGGCTGTAGTTCAAGTACACTGCCGCATCCAAAAAAGAAAAGTAACCAAATCAATGAAATGATTGCACTGGCCTCCAAGACATTATTAAAAACATGAAAGTATAGGTCTATACTGTCAACTTCAACAAGAGGGAAAAAAAAAAAAAAAACAGAAATAGTGATCATATAAACGCTTGGGAATAAACAGCCCTGGCCAAAATAATACCTTTTTATTACTGAGACCAGTCAGTGAAAAATGCTTCAGTCTGTGAGGGTCATGTGGTCTGATGAGTCCAGACTGACCCTATTTCAGAGAGAGGGAGAAAGAGAGAGATTCATTCAATTGACTGATGCTTACTGTATTTCTGCAACATTTCTATCACTGTCAGGTGTTTGTATCAGTTCTTCACTTTTTATTGCACGGTTCTCTGGTTAAACATCTTTGCCCGTTGAATGCATGTGAATGTGAACTGTGAATTGATTAAATTCAGCTGACCTTTAAGGAGACTTGTTACTGCCAGTCCTTCACTGGCGTCTCTGACCTTTTTTCTTAGATGCCTGGAGGAATCCTCTAATGAAAGGATCGGAAAGGACATGACTAGAAAAAAGGGAGAGTGCGCTAAAAAGGTTCATGAGCATTCCTAACACATCCCTCCACTCTCATCTCAGAGGCAACTGGAGCATGATTCCTATCAGCAAATGCGTTAGAAGATAACGGAAACATGTCTAGATGGAAGAAGGGCCATTGCTTAAATGAGGTGTTGTTCGTAACTCCAATTTAATCGTCTGTTTGGAAAGATATGCTACGCTCACCCTAATTGAAGAATGGACTTCTGGAATCCATTCATCATTTCATGTTTGCATATCTAGTAGAAATGAGTGATCCGTCATTTCAAAGTAATCAGTACAATATCAATGTCACATATAGTTCAGATATGTTTCAAATGAATATGATAGAAGTGGCCGCTTCAGAAATTCCTAAAATGTAAAGATTCAAATTTCTTGGTTTTCTTTCTTATAAGAATTTTCTTATTAGGAATCACTCGGTGTTGTGCACAGAATTGCACTGTTTAAGAAGTCGAAGAGCTCTTATATATATATATATATATATATATATATATATATATATATATATATATATATATATATATATATATGAACTTTATGTGATCATAAAGATTCAAATGACAGAAAAGGAACAGACGGGCCCTGGACCCGGATTTAATGCCTTATTTGTCCTAAGGTTCAAATCTACTGATCTATCCATCATTGCCTAATCTTGCCTTTTTCGGATTCATCTGCGTCGGCAGTAAACACCTAGCATGAAGCTCTATCTTTTGGCATGGAACGACGCTCATCACAAGTTAGCCTTTTAGTTATTGCTTTCTGCCCGCTCTAGCAGTCTTTGATGCATTTCCAAGTACGCGTACAAGCCATATGTTCATTTGAAACACTGAGAAAAAACACTTGGAAATCGGGAGGATTAAATGCAAATTAACATCTGCTCCAATTTTCTATCAAATGGACAAAGAGTTTTTATACAATGTTTACTTCAGTTGCATTTTAACTCAGTTTGAGCTGTTTTAATAGCCAGGTGTGTTCATTCACTGCATTTTCTTTCTCTCTTTCTTCTTATCTTGTAATCAATTCAGTCTTTCTTTGGCTTTAATTCATCTCGATCCAGACATAAACAGAGACACATCCACTAAAGTGTCGCTTCCAGCATTTAGGTTTTTATTATTATTATTTTTTTTTTCCCCTCTCTACCATGGCTCCAACATTTCGAGTTTGGGGCATTGGGCAGATACATATTTTATTTGGGCAAGTCATCGGGGCTCTGAAGCTTTTTGTCACCAAAAATGTCAGCCAGTCCTGGAAGCCTGCAGAGGAATTGAGTTAATAGACTGATATTGTTCCTCACCTTGACTGCTGTGCATTACAAGCTGTATTTACTGACTGCAACTTTTAACTTACAAGTGCAAATATAACACCACCATGAATAAAAATAAATAAATAAAAGAACACTCATTTGGAAAAGGATCACCCCATCCTAAAAATGGGGTGAAGTTAATCAGCTTCTCAATGGCACACAAAGCTTTGAACACGTAGACTTTGCAAGACTTGAGTTAACGTTTCTGGTGACCATTTGTGGACTGCCGTCTTCATTCCACTAAAAAAGTGCTTTGGGTGGTTGTCATGAAGGTAAACCTCCTTCCCATGGACAACTTTCTGGTAGAGGGCAGCGGATTTTCCACAAGAATTTGACAGTAATCTGCCCCTATACATTTTCCTTCTATCCTGACAAATGTTCCAGTCCTGCTGGAGAGAAACAACCCATAACAGAATATTACCACCTCAATGCTTTACTGTAAGAATGGTGTTAATTGGTTGGCGACATGTATGTAATTTCTGCCAGGCATAGCGTTTGGTGTTGTAGCCAAATATGAACATTTTTGTCTCGTCTGACCACCTGCATTTTTTGCAAAGCTCAGTCATGACCGCAGGTGGCCTTTCTTAAAGACTGGCTTTTTTTCTTCCAATCCTCCCATATACAGTAAGCCACATTTGTAGAAAATGTTTCATATTGTTGTCACATGCACACAAAGACCGCTCCTTGTCATAAAACTGCTTCAGAGTTGCTGTAGGCCTTTTGGGTCATCTCTCTGACCAGTTTCCGCCTGTCCTCTTCATCCAGTTTGGAACAACGTCCTGATCCAGGCAGGGTCTCCTGACTTGCGCCTGGGCACAACTTTATCTTGAAGATATTTGGACAGAGATGTGATTCCAGTCTATTTTGCGTCCAGTCTGGGGTATTTGACAAATGCTCACAATCTCTTTAGGGACACTTATACCTTTATTGCATAATCCGTCCCATTAAGTTACTTGAAGTCTATCTGTTAAAAGAGATGAACATTTCGTCTTTCTTACCCAGCAAGTTCCAGATTTAAATGCATGCAGATAAAAGTCTTGGAGATACTGTATATTTGCCTTCCTCTCTCTCTCTGTTTGGTCTCAGTCATTGAAAAAAAAATTCACATTGCATTTCACACACACACACACACACACACACACACACACACACACACACACACACACACACACTTTTTACCATGCCAAAATGCTTTTCGAAGATAACAGTTGCCTTTGATAATGCATGCCCTCGACTGGCTTATTGCTTTATTAAAAGGCTGTTTTTTTAAGCAACATTATGCACAATGATTCGAAAAGTCTGTGGACAGAACAAGCGACATAGTGTAAGGGACATCTATGTATTATTTTTTAACATGACACATGAATTGAGAATTTGGTTATAAAAGATGTGATCTGCTCACGATGATTGAATATATTAAAGGTTTTTACAACAGTTTTTAAAATGGCTCAGCTATTCAGATTTTTTTTTATAATGAACTTGAAAAGTGTTTAAGGTTAGAGTTAGTTAAAAAAAAAAAAAAAAAAAACATGCACAACATGTCCATGATCAGAACTTTTAAAGAATACATTTTGTACAGTAGATGCCTGCTTAAATGCTACCTGGTTTGATTTCCACTTCTTATAGATAGGTCGTGATTGCTACTTTTATTCTAACTGGGAGAATTAGCCACCCGCCATGTCTCTTAAAGTAAGACACAGTCAAATGTGCGTGTGAACGCACACACCTCTTCACCTAGTCACAAACACCCATTGATCCATCAACAACGATCATCCCTGCTGCTGCACAGTGATGACATGCGTGCCTCACACTAGCTGAAGCCAATCATCAACGTGCTCGTCAATGACTGAAAAGCTAACGACATTGCTTCAACTTCTTGCCGTTTTCTTAGACCAGTTCCAGTTTTGCTTTGTTAGAGCTCTTTTAAAGAGATCTTTCTTTGTCAGGGTTACGTGTTGACTAAATAACAAAAAAAGTCATAATCATCTAAGTGCTTACTTTCGAAAACTGAAAGTAAGTGTAATTGTGTATTACATGGTTAAAATTTATTTGGTACACTTCAAAGCATGACAGATTCACTTTCACTTTGCACTTGGGTATGTTATGTGCTTTCGTTCCTGTCCTAGGCCTGCCAAGCACTACTGTTCCTGCATTAATTGATTATCTTAATGTCACAAACCTGTTCACTAAGGAAGGTGAAAGTTTCTCAAAGAGATTCATTACCGGTGACGAGACACGGATTCATCACCATGACCCTGAGAGTAAATAGCAGAATATGAAACGGAAACATCCTCAATCGCTGAGCAATTAAAAGTTTAAATGAACCATTAACCTGGAAAATCGATGCTTACAGTTTTCTGGGATTCTCAAGCACTGGTTTTGGAACTTTATCAGGCAAAAGGTTCAATAATCAACCGTGCTCGCTACGATGAGACGCTTAATAAGAGCTGAAGGCGTTGTGATCTTGCACAATAATGCAGACAATGCACATCTGCACACTTCTGCCCACATTCTGACACTCGGCAAGTACTTCATTTTGAGCTGTTAAAGCATCCTCTCTATAGTTCACCTGTTTGTTCCCGTGAAAGCAGCCCTACAAGGACCAAGATTCACTTCTGATGACGAAGTGAAGACAGCGGGGCATTCACGGCTCACAGATCAGCCTAAAACACTTTTAATGAGGGAATATGAAAGCCATTTGACACATGAGAAAGGTTACATTACAGTATGTTGAAAAATTATGCATTTTTCTTTTCTAAAGTTAATTAATCTATTAAAATAGTCTTCTTTACAAAAAGCAGCAGCCAGATCTGTCCATTTTTAGTCTGAGTGACATGAAATCATGGAAGGACATCACATAAATGTTTTTTTTTTCATTCGTTTTCCTTTCATTCAAATTATTTATTGACACATACTTTCTATGAAGAATGACAATATTTAGTTTTTTTTCAATTAAAACATATACTATCTCTTATCATGCCAGAACATAGAGTATAAAAATGGGGAGTCCACTTCAATTTATTGCTTTAATGTTTTGTTATAATAATAATAATAATAATAATAATAATAATAATAGGCGTCTGTGAGCTCGCGCAACGGAGGGATCGGATAGCGCTGTCCTCCGAGTGTGTTACGCCGCCCCCAACGGTCGGCTGGCGTCACGTGGTTCGGAGGAAACACGTGATAGTCTTCGGCCCTCCCGGCTCAGTGGTAGTAGTAGCCTTAATGTGGGAGCCCCCTAGTGACGGGGAGGAATTGGACACGACTAAATTAGGGAGAAAATCGGGGAAAAATGCAAACAAATAAAAATAAATAAATAATAATAATAATAATAATTATTATTATTGTTGTTTTGTGTTATTGGTCTCTTATAATTCTTATAAACTCCTTTATAATGTTATCATACATTGAAGGCCAATGAATGAAATGAAGTTGTTTCTGAAGGTATTTCCTACTGTTTAGCAGTATTATATTTTATAATATTTGTATGTTCTTGTAGTGATTATTCACTCATAAATATCTCTTACTGTCCTAAACAGTCGAGTCTACATTCTGAGCAAGGTAAAAAAAGGAAACTATTTTTAAAAAATTCATGTACAAGTAAACTGAATTAAATGGCATCCATTCACTAAAGTAAATTGAGAACAATTCAGAGTTTGTCATGGATGGTATGTGGTCTGCCATACACACACGCACTTATACACTATGGGCAATTTAGAAAGTCCTAACAGCTTACCATGCATGTCTTTGGACTGTGAGTTAAAATCAGATCTCACAGAGAAAATCCACTAAACACAGGGAGCACATAAACAGGCTGGAGGTAAGGTTGGATGAATGTTTTACAGGAAGATTGGTAACCGTCCACCTTTCTCATCTTTTCTTTGGAACTGGCAATGGTGGAGTAATGCATATTATCATGGGGTTAAGACCTTCTCCAAGGACTGACCGGTGGCGAGCCGGCAGTAGTAGGGCTCGAACCCCTGACCACCTGAGACAGTACTGAAAAGTATAATTTACAAAAACAGAATTTTAAGGCAACAGACGGTGGAATATATACTGTACACCTTAGAAGAGTTCACATCTCTTTAAACATCTGTGTCGATACCTGCAAGTCAGTACGTCTAAGGTTGTGGGGGACCTACAAGCACGCACGCACCAACACACACTATGAGACTAATGTGCATGTCTTTGCTCAGTTGGAGGAAACCCAACAAGCATGGCAAGAACATGCAAGCTCCATACATACAGCCCCAAGGTGGTAATCACACCCTTGACTCTGGAGGTGTGAGGCAACTTTGCTAACCACTATGCCACCATGCTGCCTTTAATTTTATTGATTGATTGATTGAATCAATACTAACTATAGATAGCTTTACATTAGGCATTTGTTTGTATTTGTATTATAGGTTTACCTCTTTAGATGATCCTGTCTGGTTTAGCTTAAAATTAAAAGCATTTGCATCAAACCTGTCTATTGTACTGGAATATAACATGAAGTACACTTGTCCTATGTGCCTGCAAGGTCAGCACAAATCATTACTGTACATATGTTACATAAAAACCTAGCTGCTAAATCATAGCAGAGTTTCAGTTCAAAGCCATCTGAGCAATAATTACTGTCAAACTCAATACTTGGGAGAAAGTTTGAGGAAGCAGCTTTCAAAAAACATTTTTAAATGACAAAGTGGATTGTCAATCATTCTTCACAGTTATTTCAGCAAAGCAGGTGCTGAACAGTCTGATGGCCAGCCATTCATTCCTCCAATCTCATGCTACTTTAACACACTTAATGCAGGTACAGGCTATTTGCTGCATCAGGGATCAGCAGAAGCTTAACGTCTCCTACTCGGCTTGTTTTGCTTCTGTTCCAATATGGATTTAAACATGTGTACTGTCATAGACAGGGCTTATGATGCTAAGGTGATAGAAGTTTTATGCAAAAAGTAAGTTGGCTGCTGGATTATGTTCCATGCAAAACTACTAGTCACTTGCAGAACGGTTTTATTGTGATTAAATTTACCAATGACTTAGATATTATAAAGCTCTATAAAGTGCTAGATGTTGACATTGCATATTAGAAATGGCTAATTTAATTACCGTACAATTGTGGACTTACTAATGTAAATGTACTGTACATGTTGATGTACATAAATGAGGAACTTTCATTATTATTAATTTCATTTATTAAAACTAAAGATATGTTAATATTTTTATCGGTGGATCAAAATAACTTTAGATCTTTACTGGTCACAGTTTCTTAATGGAAACATCTAATCTGCCTATCACATGCATTTAGGCATGTAGACATTCAGCAGTCATGATCATCTGTTGAAGTTCAGACAGAGCATCGGAATGGGAAAGAAAGGTGATTTAGGTGACTTTGAATGTGGCATGCTTGTTGGTGCCAGATGGTCGTTTCAGACTGGGATTTTCACACGCCATCATCTCTAGGGTTTACAAAGAACGGTCTGAAAAAGAGAACATATCCATTAAGAGGCACTTCTCCGGCTGAAAATGACTTGTTGATGCCAGAGGTCAGATGAGAATGACCAGACTGATTCAAGTAGATAGAAAGGTGACAATAACTGAGACTACAATTTGCATGGTCTCACCAAAATCGGCCAATAGATGGCGGGAAAAATAGATGCTTGTTCTGATGAATTTCGCTGTGAAATTCAGATTGTAGGGTTAGAATTTGACATAAACAACAAGAAGGCATGGATCCACCCTGTCTTTTCAATAGTCCAGGCTGCTGCTGCTGATGTAATCATGTGGGCATATTTTCTTAACACACGTTGGGCCTCTTAGTACCAATTGAGCATATACCATGAATGATTAAGACAGTTCTGAAGGTGGCGGGGCAGGGCGGGGCTGGGGGTTGTGGTCCAATTTTTTTTCCATAACCAGTGTTAACTGTTTTTCAATGAAGCATTGGCTTTTCTGTGGGATCTGACCCGACGGGCTAACCTTTTACCTTCATAGGCATAAATAAGCCCATGATAGTGTCACCAGTTTCCTGGCAATTAATTGATAGTCATTGTTAATTTGTTAATGTTATTGGGTGATAATTTTATGGTTGAACATTGTAGCTTTATTTATTTATTTATTATTATATCTTAGTATTACTGTGTATTTTAAAAGATGACTTAGGTTGGACTACCTTAGGTTATATTTTCTTAAGATTCTAAGTCTCTGTATGGTTCAATATATTTTAGGATAATTTTTGAAATTCCTTTATTGCCTTTATATTATGATTTATTAATTAATTAATAAATTTATTTATTTATTAGGTCGTGAAAGGATAATTCCTTTCCTTTTGAACTAGTTTGAAATAGTAATAATAATAATAATAATAATAATAATAATAATAATTAAAAAGCAAGAATAGATAAAAGTAAGAAAAAACAAAATACTTTTCAAAGTGTACATTGTTCAATGTTATGGTTAGAGTATGCCGCTGTGAAGGCACAAATGGCACAATATATTAGTGAATACTAGATACTGAACTAAAATATTATAAAATATTATTCTAAAATTCTTTTTGATGTTTGCCAGATATAGAGAGATGTGTCTTTTCTGCAAGATGGTGACAATCCATCAATTTTCAAGGATCAGGCGTTCCAGTTATGTTCATGAGAATGGCTGCAGTGGGTTCTGAGCCGCCTCGTCCGGGATCGTCATTCATGGATGTACTGCCTTTTTAAAAACGTTTGCATCAGTCAAATGCTTTACTGTGGCTAATTTTCCCAACAATGTACTGTGCTTGATGTCTTCTTTTGATGTTAACCACTTTTATTCACAAGAAGTGAACCTTTAGTCTTTGCTTGTCTAATACTGGCTTAATGCTGTTCCTGAGTGAGATTCAAAAACTAGGCTGAACTTTTATCTGCCAAAATCCTTCTAAACATAAACACAATGCAATGACAGTATATTTACCAGCTTGTTATATAATTACTTTTAATATAATTAGACAATCCCACTCAATAAAAAAAAAAAAAAAAAAAAAAAAAAAAATATATATATATATATATATATATATATATATATATATATATATATATATATATATATATATATATCTATACACACGTGGACAAAATTGTTGGTACCCTTCGGTCAATGAAAGAAAAACTCACAATGGTCACAGAAATAACTTTAATCTGACAAAAGTAATAATAAATAAGAATTCTATGAATGTTAACCAATGAATGTCAGACATTGCTTTTCAACCATGCTTCAACAGAATTATAAAAAAAATTTACTCATGAAACAGGCCTGGACAAAAATGCTGGTACCCCTAACTTAATAGTTTGTTGCACAACCTTTTGAGGCAATCACTGCAATCAAACAATTCCTGTAACTGTCAATGAGACTTCTGCACCTCTCTGCAGGTATTTTGGCCCACTCCTCATGAGCAAGCTGCTCCAGTTGTTTCCGGTTTGAAGGGTGCCTTTTCCAGACAGCATGTTTCAGCTCCTTCCAAAGATGCTCAATAGGATTGAAGTCAGGGCTCATAGAAGGCCACTTTAGAATAGTCCAATGTTTTCCTCTTAGCCATTCTTGGGTGTTTTTACCTGTGTTTTGGGTCATTGTCCTGTTGCAAGACCCATGACCTGCGACTGAGACCCAGCTTTCTGACACTGGCCAGCACATTTCTCTCTAGAATCCCTTGATAGTCTTGAGATTTCATTGTACCCTGCACAGATTCAATACACCCTGTGCCAGATGCAGCAAAGCAGCCCTAGAACATAACAGAGCCTCCTCCATGTTTCACAGTAGGGACAGTGTTCTTTTCTTCATATGCTTCATTTTTCCATCTGTGAACATAGAGCTGATGTGCCTTGGCAAAAAGTTCCATTTTTGTCTCATCTGTCCATAGGACATTCTCCCAGAAGCTTTGTGGCTTGTCAACATGTAGTTTGGCATATTCCAGTCTGGCTTTTTTATGATTTGTTTTCAACAATGGTGTCCTCCTTGGTCGTCTCCCATGTAGTCCACTTTGGCTCAAACAACGACGGATGGTGCGATCTGACACTGATGTTCCTTGAGCATGAAGTTCACCTTGGATCTCTTTAGAAGTCTTTCTGGGCTCTTTTGTTACCATTCGGATTATCCGTCTCTTTGATTTGTCATCAATTTTCCTCCTGCGGCCACGTCCAGGGAGGTTGGCTACAGTCCCATGGATCTTAAATTTCTGAATAATATGTGCAACTGTAGTCACAGGAACATCTAGCTGCTTGGAAATGGTCTTATAGCCTTTACCTTTAACATGCTTGTCTATAATTTTCTTTCGAATCTCCCGAGACAACTCTTTCCTTCGCTTTCTCTGGTCCATGTTGAGTGTGATACACATCATGTCACCAAACAACACAGTGACTACCTGGAGCCCTATATATAGGCCCACTGACTGATTACAAGATTGTAGACACCTGTGATGCTAATTAGTGGACACACCTTGAATTAGCATGTCCCTTTGGTCACATTATTTTCAGTATTTTCTAGGGGTACCATCATTTTTGTCCAGGCCTGTTCCATGAGTTTATTTTTTTAAATAATTCTGTTGAAGCATGGTTGAAAAGCAATGTCTGACTTTCATTGGTTAACATTCATAGAATTTTTTTTAATTATTAATTTTATAGATTAAAGTTATTTATGTGACCATTGCGAGTTTTTATTTCATTGACCGAAGGGTACCAACAAATTTGTCCACGTGTGTATATATATATATATATATATATATATATATATATATATATATAGCAAATTAGGACCAAGAAATTAACAAGAAACTTGTAACTAATTAATGTGAATTGGACAGTCGAGGGATCATTTCTTACAGATCATCAAACAATAAAACTTATTAAAGATGAGCTTTGGCAAGGATATTGCCGCTAATATGTTTAATAATGTATATTAAAAAAATATTTAAAGTATTCATTCATCTTCTATACTGTTTATCCTGTACAGGGTCCATATAAATGTACACATGTGTGATGGATCCAAGGGCTTTCGTTGTGTTTAAAGTGTACTGGCAGGTTGAATTATTACAAATGTACAGATCACAGATTGTAAGTGGACTGTGATAAGAAAACGTGTTCCCTTCGCTAGGAATTAGCTAGATACAACTCAGTCCTGCACACTTTGAAGATCCTTTCCATGTATTCATAAATTTCATTAATTAAGGGGGAAAACGGGTACAGTGCTGCTCTGCAAGCCAGCAAATGATATTTATTAAAACTGAACGCTTGAGCAAAGATGTGCTAATGTCCAGGTTTTAAACATTCCCCAGAGAGGAGGAGTTTAGCGACGAGGGCATGTTATTATGAAACTGATAAGTTGCAGCTCGGTGAGCTGAATGCAGAAACAGATTGCAAATTGGAAATCTGAGTTCTGCAGGGATAATGAATTAAAATATGTTGTATCTTTAAAGTAGCACGCCACTAGAGCCCTTGTCTCAATCCCCGGCTCATGGGGCTGTCATTAATGTATTCATAAGACTCAATCTATTGGATTTTTCCCCCCTCGTTCTTTATTGACACTTTTATTTGTCATGACAGTCTGATGTCTTCATCTTCATAAGCCACAAAACCTATTGGTCCCATTGTTGTAAATGATTAAATACATCCCAGAGAACTGATTTACACATTTAAGATTCTGGCAGTTCATGGAGAAAAAAAAAAAAAAAAAAAAATGAAAATGGATTATACTTCAAGATGGAGTCATCGATTAGGGTCAGTTTTTTTTTTCCTGTTTGAAAACAGTGGAAATTCATCAAAATGATGTGATGATGTTGCAGTTGTAGAGCATGTGATATATTCCTGTTGTAACATTAGGTGACATGATGCGTTTCCGAATAATGAATTTTTATTTCTATTCCTGATCGATGATCTCTGTGGAAACACTCTTCCGTCCATCTTTTCTTCATACTGTAGTTACTGTGGGTGTTTGGTAGAGGATGAGGCACGGATTGGCTTTTTCACATGTAGTAAAGCATTTAACTCATCCTAGATGAGATTGAATTTGACAGAAAGCATAGGAAACATAACCTACACCTCAAAGTTGGAGAAACGAAAAGTTTCTTCTTCTTCTTCTTCTTCTTCTTCTTCATCTGCTGTTATATTTCCAGTTTATTAAACGCTTCACAGTGGACAGAACCCTCACTGTCACTCACTCATGTCTATGCAGCTTAATCCTGTATACAGGGGAGCCAATCCCAGGAAACTTAGGGCTCGAGGCAGGGTACACACCTGAATGGGGTGCCAATCCATCACTAGGCACATACCGTACACATTCCCACACACCAAGGCACCTGAAGAAAAAGGGGAGAACGTGGAAACTCCATGACCTGGACGTGCAGGGCGACAGTACACATTCCACATTCCTTGGGGAACGGGGAGAAGCATTCTTAGTAAAATATTTATACTCTGACCTAAGTTTAGTATCCATGTTAACAGTTTAGTCGAAATCCCTAATCAGAATTATTTCAATTTCAAATAAATAAATAAAAAGCAACCCTACATTAAAGAAAGTGCCATTTCTTAATTTCCGGAGCAAAACTACCTTTGGATCACATAACACACCCACTGAACGCATGCTATTACTGTACATTTCCTCAGTTGTCCAATCTAATTTCATTAACCGTGCATGTTCCTGACATTTTACAGGAATGAGGTTCTCAGCTTGGCATTCACTGCCTTGGGCTTTTCTTTGCATAGGAATCCCAAACCCATTGCCTGGTTTCTCTGGCCTCGATCAGTGCCTCTGGTTAAAGTGAACGTTTTCTTATAAAAGAAACTTTCTTTTAAAAATGTTAGATCACGCTTTGTTTTAGGCCTGGAACTGCTAACACTGCAGCAGAGAAAGAAAGAAAGAAGGAAGGAAGGAAAGAAGGAAGGAAGGAAGGAAGGAACAAAAGAAAGAAAGAAAGGAAGTTCGTTCGTTCGTTCGTTCGTTCATTCGTTCGTTCGTTCGTTCATTCGTTCGTTCGTTCGTTCTTTCATTCTTTCTTTCTTTCTAACACTTCCTACATCAGTTACCGAGTAAAAAAGTTGAGACAATGAAAACTTTAGTGATTTGACTTGTGCACAAAAAAGATGCAACAGTGTTTTTGGGGACTTTAAAAAGATGTGTTAGAATGTAAAGACCTACAGAAATTTCATGGGACATTTGGAGAAAGCAAAGCCAGTAGCATGTTAACTATTCATTATTCCCAATCATGCTCCTGATATTATGAATATGAGGATGCAGAAATGACTTATTCATTTATAACATTTTGAGGAGTCGCTGAAATATAGCACTTCATCATATTGATATTAGCACTGCAGCTAGGTCCAAATAGGCCAGACTTGTCAAATTAATGACACCGTGCTGCGGTTGCAGACATTAGACATTTGATGGCTTTTCTGATCATAAAACAATGTGAAGATGGAGCAAACTTGACGGACAGAAAATTTAGAAGCTATTTCGTTCAGCAACGAGAAATAACCCACGTTCCCCAGGCTTTTCACATGCTCACAAAACAATATTACAGCTATAAATCAAAGCACAACAAAGTTAAATCAATGGAAATCATGTGAAGTCTCAGACAAGCGCAGCAGCAAATATCCTCTCAGTAAAAAGAATAAATTCACAGGAAATAGGAGGCCAACAACATCATGAGAAGAAAAAATAATAATAAATACTAATAATAAATTGTACGAAGGGTGTTCAAGACAAAGCGGGACTTTTGGTTTTGCTAAACAATAGATCGAAGGTATGATAACAAAATCTCCCTTTATTTCTTTATTTAATCCCCTGCTACACTAATACACTCATCCCAGTGTTTCACCATGACACGACTGCATGCTTCATATCTGAAACACCATTAATGGAGTTCCCGGGAGGCCAGTGAAAATTGGCTGGAGGCAGTTCAGGACTCTATGGTTAATGTGTCAATAACTCCCAGCTAAGTTCCTGAATCATGCAAGTGGTGTAGGTGAATGATGCTGTGTACAGTTCCCATAGACAGATGTGTCTCTTACAACAAGTTGTGTCCATTTTCAGGGATCAATTGTTTCATCTGAGAAATGTCCATAGGAACGACTGCATTGGGCTTTCACGGACATACATTCTTCTTTAAAACCTTCGCACCATTCATTTTTCACCTAAAGTGTCTCGTCATCGTACTGTGATTGAAGTCTTCTGTAAATACCAATCATACTTTTTTATGCCTCAAGTCACCAAAAGTCCCAGTTTGACTTGAATGCCCCATGTACAGTACAGAACAAAAGTTTGGACACACCTTCTCATTCAAAGAGGTTGAATTTGTATTATGGCAAGAAAAAAGCAGCTAAGTGATGTAAAGAAAAACGAGTGGCCATCATTACTTTAAGAAATGAAGGTCAGTCAGTCCGAAAAACTGGGAAAACTTTGAAAGTGTCCCCAAGTGCAGTCACAAAAACCATCAAGCGCTACAAAGAAACCGGCTCACATGCGGACCGCTCCAGGAAAGGAAGACCGAGAGTCACCTCTGCTGCGGAGGATAAGTTCATCCGAGTCACCGGCCTCAGAAATCGTAGGTTAACAGCAGCTCAGATCAGAGAGCAGGTCAATGGCACACAGAGTTCTAGCAGCAGACACATCTCTAGAACAACTGTTAAGAGGAGACTGTGTGAATCAGGCCTTCATGGTAGAACATCTGCTAGGAAACCACTGCTAAGGACAGACAACAAGCAGAAGAGACGCGTTTGGGCTAAAGAACACAATAAAGAAAACTCGCTGAATGAGAAGGGGTGTCCAAACTTTTGGTCTGTACTGTATATATAAAATAGGCTCATAAATCTTGACAAATGCTGTATTATTTGTGTTCTTCTCAAATATTTTGTAACCTTTCATAAATTCACATCTACAGCTTCCTTCTAAAATTACAGCTGTATTCTTAATTGGGGTAAATGTTTAAAAATTTGAAGGAAATGGTTCAGAAGCTACAGGAAGATCACTGTGGTAAGGATGCACGATGGATTACTGATGTTCAGTAAATATCAAGAGCTTTTCTTTACCGTGGTCTTTTCAAACTTGCACTGTTGGATTACATCTGAAAATTGCGTCTAGCACTTCTATTTCTGGCAAAGGGGTATTTTTCACGTAAAAAAAAAAAAAAAAAAATTGTTCTTGACTTGACCTGAAATTCTTAACAATAATTCCATGTGTTCAGGTTTGTACATTACTTCTCTACATCATCAATCACAAAACCACTATTACACACTTACTTAGGCACTGGGAGAAGCCCTCAGGATTGACACGTTAAGGAGGTTGGAGACAGAGCTTGAGGTCACAGTGTCGGGTATTTTCAACAGAGGTTGAAATATGGAGCCATTATGATGGGAGGGATGCTGAGCATGACGGAGTGTGTCGGAACAGATTTCACATCAAAGGTGGTTAGATTTCTGTAGGCACCGCGAGAATCACTGAGAGTGAGAGTGAGAGAGAGAGAGAGAGAAGTTAGCATAGAGTGCAGCTTCTTTACTTTGACCAGGCAATAAGTAAAGTAAAGCCTTTATTTTTGTCACATATACATTACAGCACAGTGAAATTCCTTCTTCGCATATCCCAGTGTAACTGGGGTCAGAGCGCAGGGTCAGCCATGGTGTACCATGGAGCAGTTAGGGTTAAGGGCCTTGCTCAAGGGCCCAACAATGGCAACCTGGCTGAGCTGGGAATCGAACTGCCGACCTTCCGATCAGTAACTCAGTGCCTTAGCCCTCTGAGCCACCACCGCCCTACCACTGCACCAATGGAACGAGAGAGGACTCAAGAAGAAAGGGGAAAAGGGAGGCAGATGGCACAGATGGAAGTTTCAAAACAAAACAAACAAACAAACAAACAAGTGCCAGGAGGACACCGGATAGAGGGACTCTAAATGAGCATCAGTTAGCAGCAGTAGTGGCACTATGGGGGGCAGGTAGGAACAGAGACACAGCAGTCACATTCAGACAATCTCCATCACATGCAATAAAGTTGTTGAGAACAATCTGGAGTGACCCTAACTTTTTTGTGATATGTCCCTGTCATTTGGATGCCCTCTTTATTCAAACCTTGCCTCCACTAATTCTCTCTCAAGCCTCGTTTTATCTTAATGTAACACTATTAACAGTCATAATAAGCTATGAGCTGTTATTTAGTTTTATGAACATTAGCAGAGGTGATGGGTCGATTTCTTTCAGTACTGTACTGTACTCCACATATTCTTTACATTCCTTGAGCAGTTTTCATTCCAATCCACTACGTACATTCTACAACTAATACCTGCAAGATCTATTTCGCTACATTTCGACATGGCATCACGTACAGTAACAGAGGTGTGTAGTATTTGAAGCAGTAATATCACCACCTGCTGGCTATTATACATAATTGCATGATTTGCCTTCCCTCCACGTATCATGTAGCAGGTGTTTGGAATTACACGTGGAGATCGTTGCCGACTGCGGTGAAACAGAATGTCAACATGCAGGAAGCAGAGAGAGAGAGAGAATTTTGCTATGACTTTATTTGCTACTGTAAGCCAATGAAAGCTCAGAACTTTTAAAAGTACTTTTGACGATAATTACTTCTGTACTTTTATTCAATAGAATTGTAAACGCAGGAATTCGACTTCTACTTAAATTCTTTTTTTTCTTCTTTTTTTCTACCTACAGTAGGGTATGTCTGCTTTTACCCAGACGCAGGATTGGTGTACTTTGCCCACCCCTGACAGTCTACTAATAAATTCTAATTTAAAGTAAGCACCGATGGCTTATCCACTCTGCTTTAATCACCGGCAGGTCCGGGATAAGAACAGGACGTATTTGCAGCTAGAGTTTTGTGATTAGCTTTACCTGCTGGGGTTTTTCTTTAAAGACAGACTACCAATGGATTATCTAAGAGGTCATGCCAAGAGGTTGTAATAGCCACAGGGCATGAATTACCTGTTTATATGAGTTCACCTTTTCCTTAATATTGATGTGTTTACTTTTCAGGTCATGCAATAATGAGCATAGGAAGGCAGGTTATGGAAGAGGGCATGATGCACATAACTAACGCCTTGCCGTATTTAGTAAGGAGGAATTCATCCCCCAGACCAGAGCACTCCTTCCTATAGCTCTTGGTAGTGTGTATTCTTAGCATTTTAGAATAAGGAATAATTCCATGCCATGGCAACTTTGTGCAAATCTAATTATATACTGTAAGGCTTTTTCTTTCACTTGGTGATTATTTGGTTCTGAATAACATATAGAGGTTGATGTTCTCTGCTCTGTTGGCATGCGTATGTCTACTCTGCTGGTACACACTTGTAAATTGACCTCATCTCCATTTGTGCCTATTGATCCTCCCGTGGTTTTTCACATTACTGTTATGCTAATGAGACTCGACTGAGCCTCCCCTTGTTTCTCATTCAGGCTCTCGTCTTCCCACATGGCACTTCCATCGCACAGCATGTCATGCATGCAGCTCAACATGAATGGGATACAGTACTCTTTCATCACCTGAAACGAAATCTCAACTGCTGTATGTCTCTGGACACTATTCCTTTCCCCTCATACAATATGATTCCATCATGTAGGTTTTGCCTTTAAAAGAGTTAAAGTCTCTGGCTGGTGCTGTCAATGAGGGCCATGCAAGTGCGGGCTCAGCTCCTTGTCATCTCAGGATTGTGGACAGGTGACTGATCCTGAATGCATTTGCAAAATACACACGTGGACAAAATTGTTGGTACCCTTCGGTCAATGAAAGAAAAACTCACAATGGTCACAGAAATAACTTTAATCTGACAAAAGTAATAATTAAAAAAAATTCTATGAATGTTAACCAATGAAAGTCAGACATTGCTTTTCAACCATGCTTCAACAGAATTATTAAAAAAAAAATAAACTCATGGAACAGGCCTGGACAAAAATGATGGTACCCCTAGAAAATACTGAAAATAATGTGAATAAAGGGACATGTTAATTCAAGGTGTGTCCACTAATTAGCATCACAGGTGTCTACAATCTTGTAATCAGTCAGTGGGCCTATATATAGGGCTCCAGGTAGTCACTGTGTTGTTTGGTGACATGGTATGTACCACACTCAACATGGACCAGAGGAAGCGAAGGAAAGAGTTGTCTCAGGAGATTCGAAAGAAAATTATAGACAAGCATGTTAAAGGTAAAGGCTATAAGACCATTTCCAAGCAGCTAGATGTTCCTGTGACTACAGTTGCACATATTATTCAGAAATTTAAGATCCATGGGACTGTAGCCAACCTCCCTGGACGTGACCGCAGGAGGAAAATTGATGACAAATCAAAGAGACGGATAATCCGAATGGTAACAAAAGAGCCCAGAAAGACTTCTAAAGAGATCCAAGGTGAACTTCATGCTCAAGGAACATCAGTGTCAGATCGCACCATCCGTCATTGTTTGAGCCAAAATGGACTACATGGGAGACGACCAAGGAGGACACCGTTGTTGAAAACAAATCATAAAAAAGCCAGACTGGAATATGCCAAACTACATGTTGACAAGCCACAAAGCTTCTGGGAGAATGTCCTATGGACAGATGAGACAAAAATTGAACTTTTTGCCAAGGCCCATCAGCTCTATGTTCACAGACGGAAAAATGAAGCATATCAAGAAAAGAACACTGTCCCTACTGTGAAACATGGAGGAGGCTCTGTTATGTTCTGGGGCTGCTTTGCTGCATCTGGCACAGGGTGTCTTGAATCTGTGCAGGGTACAATGAAATCTCAAGACTATCAAGGGATTCTAGAGAGAAATGTGCTGGCCAGTGTCAGAAAGCTGGGTCTCAGTCGCAGGTCATGGGTCTTGCAACAGGACAATGACCCAAAACACACAGCTAAAAACACCCAAGAATGGCTAAGAGGAAAACATAAGAGGAAAACATTGGACTATTCTAAAGTGGCCTTCTATGAGCCCGGACCTCAATCCTATTGAGCATCTTTGGAAGGAGCTGAAACATGCTGTCTGGAAAAGGCGCCCTTCAAACCGGAAACAACTGGAGCAGCTTGCTCATGAGGAGTGGGCCAAAATACCTGCAGAGAGGTGCAGAAGTCTCATTGACAGTTACAGGAATCGTTTGATTGCAATGATTGCCTCAAAAGGTTGTGCAACAAACTATTAAGTTAGGGGTACCATCATTTTTGTCCAGGCCTGTTCCATGAGTTCATTTTTTTTATAATTCCATTGAAGCATGGTTGAAAAGCAATGTCTGACTTTCATTGGTTAACATTCATAGAATTCTTATTTATTATTACTTTTGTCAGATTAAAGTTATTTCTGTGACCATTGTGAGTTTTTCTTTCATTGACCGAAGGGTACCAACAATTTTGTCCACGTGTATAAAAGACACTTAAAGACAAGTGCTATATATGGCAAGTATACTTGTCTAACCTCCATTTTTAAAAAACTATAGATGGAAAATATCTTCGATGGGAAGTCAATTGGCCATGGGTGGGTAGGTAGATAGGTGGGTAGGTTGATGGATGGATGGATGGATGGATAGATAGATAGATAGGTAGATGGATAGATAGATAGATGGATGGATGGATAGATAGATCTTTGGACTGTGGGAGGAAACCGGAGAAACTGTAGGAAACTCACCAAGTGCAAGGAGAACATGCACACTCCATGCACACAGGGACCGGAGGCGGAGGTTGAACCTGTGCTAACAACTAAGCCACCATGCCGCCAGAGTTAAATCTATTTATTACAATGTTTTAAAAGAATGAATTAATAATTGTAATGATGGGAAAATACTGTTCCTATGTACATAAAGTTTGAGCATAATCTACTGTGTGTGTCTGTGGGTGTGTGTGGGTGTGTGCGTGTGTGTGTGTGTGTGTGTGTGTGTGTGTGTGTGTGTGTGTGTGTGCGCATTTCCCTATTTGATTACTCTTTAAAAGAGTGCTTCTTCTTAAGCCATAATTCTGCCACAGGTTTGCAGTCATTTTGTGGTTCAGTAAAATCTACATATATCTTTATGAGATGGCAGTTTCTCAGTACTGACTGTATATCATGTGAATTTAGCCATTAGCTTTTTTTTTTTTTTTACTTGACACTTGGTCAATAATGCTAATGTTGCTCACACTAAATGAAAGTGAATGCATGTCAGTTAGGATTATTCAAACGATATCATGGCCGACTGGTGGCTGTTGCGTGCTGCAGTTGGCACGTCTTCATCAGCTACTCCTTTCAAAAGATCCATAAACCTTTGATGACCTGAAATGACGGTGCATTAAACATTACATTTAGTGTGATGTCCTGTACTGTAGTTGACCAACTGCTATTTCATTCTGGCTTAAATAGCGCAACATGTCCGTTTATGGCCGTGTATGCAGATCTGTATGCATGTGTGTGCAAAGTGCCTGTGCTGCCTTAGTGATGTTTTAATTTAGCCTTAACCATTCTACATTGGCCGTCAATACATTTTAAATAATTTTGTAGCCATGCTGTAAATAGCTGCAGAATGAGTCTCTTTGGGGGTTAATTGAAATTTTAAAAAGTTTTCTTAAAGCAGTTTACAGGACGAAGTGGATGGAAAGAAAAGGCGGTTCAAAGCAATTTACTGATTTAGTCTTAATAGTGTATGAAAATAGTCTGGGTGTAACTGCAGTGTTTTTAATAAAGTGTCCATTCCAGGCATTATGGGTGAATAGTCATTGCCTTGCCTGGTTTAGTCATGCACAGACACACACACACACACACACACACACACACACACACACACACACACACACACACACACACACACACACACACCTGACAAAGCATGAGCTTCGAAAATATTGGTGAGCACAAAGCTGAAATCCCCGAAATATTAATATTCTGTAATTAATCAGTAGCTCTCAGCCCATCTGTTCAAGGACTTTAAAACTCCATAAGAGGTCTTTAGGTCATCTTCACCAAATTACAATATCGCTAATTACTGTGTGAAGTGAATTACTAAGTAGTAACATTATGTTCACGTTATAAGTCACATTGTCCAGTTAATTTTTCTTATTGTTTTTCATTTGATCTGATTTGCATGTCATGATGATTCGCATTCAGAATTACAGCTGACTTCGATCTTCAATGTGGACGCATCTGTCCTCTGAAAAGACATGCAGGTTCACATCAGTACGTCTTTGCTCACATTACCTGGAGTTAAAACATGTCATTTTTGCTTGACCACTCATTTCAAATAGTTACACCAACAGGACGGCGAGCAGTTTTTTATATATATATATATATATATATATATATTTTAGATGCAGAAAAAGACAGAAAGCCAGACACCTCTCTTTAGTCTGCTGGTGCTGCTATGAAATCTCTGCACTGCAGGTGCACACTGCAACGTCACATGAATTCCGATCTGCTTGGTCTCATTTAACAACAACGATGTCTGACTTCAAAGTGGCTCTGCGAGCAGTTCTTTGTGGTAGTAACAACACTACACTACATGTGACTATACACTACTCTGGTTCAAAGATGGCCATCACAAACCTTTAGTTGGGTGTGATAACCCTGCTTCCCAGCCCCTGTCATAATCTATTCTTTGTTTCAGCCCAGCAATGTGATGGTGCTACCATGAAACTGTTTTTTTTTTTTTTTTTCCTGTCGAGGATTAGTGCTTTTGCTGTCTCACTCACTCACTCACTCACTCATCATCTATACCGCTTAATCCTGTATTCAGGGTCACGGGGGGGTTGGAGCCTATCCCAGGAGACTTAGGGCACATGGCAGGGTACACCCTGGACAGGGTGCCAATCCATCGCAGAGCACAGACACACACTCACTCATTCACACACTACGGGCAATTTGGGAACGCCAATTAGCCTAACCTACATGTCTTTGGACTGTGGGAGGAAACCGGAGAACCCGGAGGAAACCCACCAAGCACGGGGAGAACATGCAAACTCCATGCACGCAGAGACGGGAATCGAGCCTGGCCGGGGATCGAACCCAGACCCTGGCGGTGCAAGGCGACAGTGTCAACCACTACACCACCGCGCTTTTGCTGTCTGAAAACAAAACAAAAAAAAAAATGGTTTGAAATTGGGCACCAAGTCCGAACTAGAGCTGGACCTGTTTTGGTGGAAAAGGTGTGTCTGAGAACTTGAATGTATGAGTATGAGGCTTGAAGTTCACTTTGAGTTGTCTGGGGTCTTAACATTTTTAGAGCTTAATGGAATCTGAAGATGTCCCCAATAGGTCTTTAATTTGTATTGTCCTGTAGACAGACAGACAGACAGACAGACAGACAGACAAACACAGGTGCACTGGGAGGATAAATTTACACATGGTCAAAGCAGTTGCTTTGTGGTGCAGTACATCTACATAGATTCATAAGAAGTCAGTCTCAGTACTCACTGTACATTTAAAAAGTCCATCTGGTCTAAATACATAAATAAATAAATAAATAAATAAATACACCTGTGTCCCGAATCCCTGTTCTCACATTCCATGGTGCTGTAGAACCCTCTTCTTCTTTCTCAGGTTTTCTTGAGAAAAAAAACGTCTCACTGCACTCTCTCTAAAAGACACACACAAAGCACAGAGAAGTAAACTTGCTGTGATCACACATACAGTACATAAGAATAGTCAAAGTCATACCTTTAAGTTCAACCCTGGATTCTCTCAGTCCACCTGATGTAATGTATTATTATTATTATTATTATTATTATTATTATTATTATTATTATTATTATTTGTTCCTTTTACTAATCGGCTTTCCTGGACTTACATGTATTACGAGTGCCCGTTTATTCCAGTTCTTTCGACATCTTGCCCATCTTGGAGCTCTTATTCAGTACAATACGCATAATTCTACAGTAATATGCAAATACTGTAGAGTGGGACGTGTTACTGTATCATGTCTGTAGGACAGTAGTGGGCAAAGTACACCAAACCTGTAGTTTAGACAAAAGTAGAGATACCCTCGGTACAACATGACTCAAGTAAAAAAGTAAAAGTCATCAATTTCCATTTGTATTCAAGTAAAAGTACAAAATATTCACCTTCAAATGTATTTAAGTATAAAAAGTACTGAGCTTGCATTAGCTTACAGTAGCCTTTAAGTCATAGTAATAAAGTCTTTCTCTTTGTGTGTGTGTGTGTGTGTGTGTGTGTGTGTGTGTGTTTCTCTGACTTTGAACATGTCGTTGTCATCCATGTCATCTGCAGTCGTTTCCGCTTCTGATTTCAAACACCTGCTTTCAACAGAGAAAAGCGTAATCATGCAATTACGCATAACAGTCAGCAGGTGGCACTTCAAAAAAACTCATGCAGAAATGTAGTGATGTGGAAAGTACCAATGTAGCACCAAATGTACGATGTAGTTGATTACAAATAAAAGTATCTTCTAATAAAACTACACAAGTATATGACAAATACGTGAAATATGTTCTGGACATAAGCACAGTAAAGAGGGAATGTACTTCCACACCTGGATGTAGGACAATTTACGATAACCAAAATCCATTGGTATTGGTATTTCTATTGGTAAATTGGTATTTTTGCCACCATTTTGTCTTTTTTTTTTGCAGCACATTTTATGTTGTGCTATAAGTCCTCACACCTATTGTAAACACATTGTAAAGTCACCTCAATTAGCAGCAAAAGCTTCATCAGCTGAAACGCAAACGCAAATCGCGAGGGAGTACAACGAATTGATGTCGAAGAGATGCAGGTGCAGGAACTAAGTACTGAAATTTTATTGGAAACACAATCACAGGCAAACCAGTCAAACATGGTCGGAATCTAAAAACAGGCAATGGTCAGTCGATCAAAAGCAGGCTAAACCGGATTAGACTGAACCCGGAAACAGGAACTAACTGGGTCACATGCAAAATGTCAATGATGGTAATAAAGGCTTGGCATAGTGTCGTTCTGTATGTTACTCGCAGGAGCATGTGCTTCGTAAAGGCAGATTGTTCTGGTGTTCTATTTACAGCATGATGTGATTGTGAGATCGGTTTCACGTTAGAATTCCGGTGTTTTTGACAGGCTGTGTCGGGAGTTGTAGGACTTTACGCTGCCAAGTCTGCATGCTGAGTCGCGTCGAGGGCATTTGCTGCTGATGTCGGCTTGGATCTGACAGCGAGCTGAAATTAGTAACCACAAATCAGTAAAGAGTTCTCTCCATGTAACATATGCTGTACTAGTCTATGTAGATTGAAGTTGATTTTATTTGCTCAGATACTCGCCGATTTCCATCCTGCTGTTTAGATCTTGGCACAAAAATATCCCCATAGCAACGGCAAAAGTTCATGCTAAGTTGTGGAAAAAAGTAAACTTTCCACCTACAGAACAGAACAGCAAGACAATCTTTTACAAGACGGAGTGGGCCAGATGTACTACAATGCCGCCTGCACTTGCTTTCAGGTGCAGGTTGTCTGCATTTGCGCCTGACGTAACAAAACTTTAACTAATTTTTTTTTTTTTTTTTTGCTTTACTGAAAATTGCTTTGCCACATTTAGATTGCCACTTATTTATTTATTTATTTTTTATCATCAGTTATTGTTTGGCTTTCATTTGATGTATTTATTTATCTTTTTAATATAAATCATTTTAATTTAGGCGGTCTATTTATTTTAACTGGCGTTGGCTGGAATGGTGTACATGCAGTTTGGAAATGCCAATCAGCCTAGATTTTCTGTCTTTGGACCGTGAAGGGAGACCAGAGTACATGGAGGAAATCCATCAAGCGTGACGAGATCATGCAAACATCGCAAACACACTTACGAGAGGTAAGATTTGAATCGCCAACCTTCGTGATCCAAGACAATGGTAATATGCCCTAGCATATATATATATATATATATATATATATATATATATATATATATATATATATATATATATATATATACACATACATACAGTGTGGAACCTTGGATTACGAGCATAATTCATTCCAGAAGCGGGCTCGTGTTCCAAAACACTTGTAAACCAAATCTAATTTTCCCATAAGAAATAATGAAAACTCAAACTCCACAGCCCAAAACAATAAATACATAAAAATAATTAATACAATATATAAAGTAAAAATAAAACAACTTTACCTTTAAAAAAAGTACAAATTAATCCGGACAGATAAGTTTTTCCGTTTGTGCGCGCAGACGCTCTGTGTGTGTGTGTGTGTGTGTGTGTGTGTGTGTGTGTGTGTGTGTGTGTGTGTGTGGAATTAGCCTCTTCGCCTGCTTCGTCTTACACAGTAAACCTTCTCCTCCCTCCCCCCACCCCGCTTTTTAAGTTTCACAACAAACACTGTTTTAAGGGCGAAAAAAAAGAAATCTCTCTAATTACACTTGCGTGTGCACATACTAACGGAATCACTGCTTTAAAGTAAAAAAAAAAAAAAAAAACAGCACCTTACCTTTGAAAAGAATTGCGACAGAGCAGAGTTTCTGTGTGTGGAAGCCGGGGAGGGGGGTGTAAAGGCGAGAGAGTGAGTGTTCATGTGTCGGTGTCAAATTGCGCGCGTCCACACACATATAAGAAACGCTGAAACAGAGAGGGAGACGTTGATTATAGCAGTAAGATACGAGCACTAAGACCCAGCAGGGGAGACGATTACACACAATTCCGAAGAAAAATCATTGGCTCAGTTGTGATCATGTGACGTTTGGTGTCAAAATAAGAGGCGCATGCGTGATACATGATACTCGGTACTCGTAAACCAAGACTTTCGCTCGGTTTCCAGTTAAAAATGTATTAAAAATCCTTGCTCGTCTTGTGGAACACTCGCAAACCGTGTTACTCGCAATCCGAGGTTCCACTGTATATACAGTTATATATATATATATATATATATATATATATATATATATATATATATATATATTCTCAGCATTCTGGTAGAGACCTAATTCAAAATGAATCACAGTCACAGAAATGACCCATCAACATAACAACTGTGAGATAAACTCAACACATAATTCAATTCCGTCTTGTTCTTTAATTGGCCTTATTGCCATGTAACGACTTTCCCACGCATTTCAAAACAGCTCTGTATTTGGACTAATAGTGTATTTATTTTTTAAAATTTTTTTGTACTTTCTGGACAGAATGTAGTGAAGGTGAGGGGTGAAATGAGAGATGAGTTCTCTTCGCCCTCTTTACACCTCCACCTCAGGAATAACGATCCGGCTCTTCAAGCGCACCCATTCTCTCTGTCATTCTGTACGACTACATGACTTTGCCTCTGGTACTACTGTATTTTCGGGTAAAGAGTCATCAGTGGGGTCTTTATTCTTTTCACTGAATTTTATTTTTATTTTAGTGCAGCCACTTTAGCACTAAAGGAGCTTCACTAAAATAATAGCAGTAAAAGAAAAATTATTTGTTTTATATAAAATATAATGCTTTGGGAGCTTCCACACAGGTTTGAGTGTACAGCGAAGGCTGTTTTAAGAGTCAGTGAATTCAGCAGGCTTTTAAGATCATTACGTGTCATACTGTATGAGATGATCCCATTAAAGTCTTGGCAGTGTTTTCCACATGTCAGATTACACTGTATGATGATGGTCCTGTAATGATAGACCTGTGATTAAAGGAATTCATTACTTTCTGCTTATGTCATCAATAACTGCAATTCTGTTTAGGCTTACGGTGAAGCAAGCACTCGTTAGCTATGAGAGCGCTATTAAAGGCTGGGAAAAGAGGACAAAACGAAAAGGACTGTTAATCAAAGCTGGTTGACAGTAATCTATATTTTTTCTGTCCATTAGAATGCAGGATATGAGAATGCACATGTATGATTACTCTGGTTACGTTACCTTAATGATACCATATTCAATTAAATACCACTCAAATCATGCATTCTAGCATCCTTAGAAAATTCCTTCAGTTTTTTTTTTTTTTTTTTTACTATCTGTAGCTGTCACGGCCTGGCTGTGACTATAGGCCAGACCGGCTGATGTAGTTGCCGTGGGCATATAGGGTAGGCATGCATGCAGAGGGGTTTTAAACAGAAAAAGTATTTTATTTAAACACAAACTCAAAAATAGACAAACAAACCAACAAAGGAACCAAAACAACAAACTAAAACTAGGGCTCAGGGCAAACACAGGAAAGGAGCGCTGAACACAGGGAGCTGGAACTGAGCACTAACACAGGGAACTGAGCGCTAACACAGGGAACTGAGCGCTAACACAGGGAACTGACAGAAGGAAACATGGAGCTGGAGTTAACTAAACACACATAGGGGAACTAGAGACAAGACAGGACTGGAGAGACAGGACTGGAGAGACAGGAGACAGGACTGGAGAGAGGGCTAGAGAGGAGACAGGGACTAGAGACAGGACCAGGGAGACAGAGACTAGAGACAGGACCAGGGAGACAGAGACTGGACGGGTTAGTGGTTAATAGAATTAGTAGCTACACGGAATATGGAGACGCTGGATGCTGACCTAACCGGGTTAGTATCTAATGGAGTTAGTGGCTAACCAGGTTAGTACTGACCTAATAGGGGGGAACTGAACACAAAAAGAAAGGCACACATGAGGCTATTCCAAACTAGCGGCTAACCTACTAGCGACCAAAACCACTAGCAGTCAATCCCACTAGAGGCTAGCCTACTGGAGGCTAACCCTCCTAGGGGCTAACCCTACTAGCAGCTAAGGTCTACTAGCGGCTAACCTTGCTAGCAGCTAATCCCTCATGTGGCTACACAAATCTAAACAGATAAGGGACACCACAGACAGAGAACTACACAAGAAGGCCGACACTGGGGATACACATAACAGTACTTACACACGAGGAGACACAGCCTAACTAAACACTGAACAGAACAGCTCTATGAATCCACTAGAACAAGGAACATACAGAAAACAAAACTAGAGCCCTCTTGAAAACCGTTTAAACAATATAACTAAAATATAAAACTCAAAGAAACAAAAACCAAACAAAAAGGAATGCCCACATGACGGTATAATGCTCGACCCAGTTTCCCAGAACAAACTGCTATTTATAAGATGTTTAATGAGCCACCTCGGTTCAGGTGAGCCCTATCATCTGACCAAGGTGTCTTTTGGGAAACTGAGTCGACCAACAAAAACTACAAACAGACAAAAACAGACAGTGACCTCTAGTGGAGGTTCCTAACAGAAGCTTTAAATGCAAATGAACTACTGACCACTCCCACATTTGTGTCCCTTTGTGGAAGTGCATTATTTATACCCAATCACAATGGAAAACTTGGCTAAAAACCAGTGGCAAGGAGGTGGGCAGAAGCAAGAGCTATTCAAACCACTCACTTTTTTTTTTTTTTTTTTTGCTTTTTTTTTGCTTGGAGTTGTGTCATACCAGGCAAGACATTTGAATCAATGTTCAAGCACACACACACAAAAAAATCCCTTTTTATTTTGTCTGCCTACATACACAATAAAAACCAATATGTATGCCCAAAAGTGATACAAAAAAAATTATAATAAAAAATTATGCAAAGCTGCCAACTCCCTTGTCACACACCCAGTCATTTTGTCTAACACTAACCATACACCTTATTCTGCATGTCTCAGGTTCTATATATTTTAGTGTTCAAATGAAACAAACGGATACGATCTGATGGCATTTACTCCAGTTGGTACAAAATGACATTTGAAATCTTCACCCAATATGTAATTGGTCTCATCGGGGCCCTTCTTTTCTTGACCCATATTTCTAATATTTCATTCTAAAATTACTGTACAAGGCCCTCCCGTCACTGGGGCCCCTGGTACTCAGTCCAACATCACCACCACTACGAAACCTCTCAGGGCAATTAATGTTTATAAATAAATCAATCAATTATTATTATGATATTTACGTTGAGTTTAATCATACACAAAACAATGTTATACTATTTATATTCAAAAGAAGACTTGCACTTGATTAAGAGACAATGCAACAAAACACACATATTAATATGTGAAATGCAGCAGTCATGCAGGAGGACGTGGACCATGCAGAAACAGATGAAAAAGAGGAAATTTAAGATATTATAAATTGTTTTATAGAAAAATCTCTCTCTCTCTCTCTCTCTCTCTCTCTCTCTCTCTCTCTCTCTCTCTCTTTCTCGCATAGATGTGCATGATTCTGTCTTAATCAGATTTGTTAGCCTTTAAGTGTTTTTATGAATATAAAAGTGATACTGTACATGCTGTGAAAACTTTAATGACATAATGTACGTATATCCCTCTTTGGATAATACTACTGTATGTCACTGCCTTCACTGTGTAAATGTTGATTTATTTTATTAGATCGTTCATATTTCAGCACTATAATGATTATTCCAGTCCTTGTCCCTGCTTTTGCTTTGGATTGCTTCATCACACAGCTGTAAATTAATGTTCATTTGTTGACTTGGAGAGAAGCAAGTGGCGGAGCGTCATGCCGGCGAGCTCTGACCACAACACATACCCGTGTTCCCGAGGACAAGTGATTCGACCAAACGTTTAAGAGGCCGCAGCTCGATGACTTTGCTCGTGTCTTCTACAGGCAATTGTTTTCAATTTGAAAGCGTGAGGAATTGGAAGCGTGCCATGAGAACATGTGAAGATGAGTTGGTCAGTGTGTGAGAGTTGGCAGCTCTGAATTATGTAGAATAGGTGCCCTTGAACCCTTGAATTATTCTGAGCAAGTCAATATAATAAATCATGACTTGCTCGAACCTCTTTTTTTTTTGGCGTTGCCAATACTTTAATGTGTTGTATTATGCATTAAACATTTTAACATTTTAAGCATTCAAACAAATTTCAAAATGATACAGTACAGTGATCTTTAAATCATCTGGGCTTGCTAAAGTAAAAAAAAAAAAAAAAAAAAATGAAGGCATGTTTATTTAAGAACTTAAGCACATAGTCAAGCACATATACTGTACAGTAGTTTCATATTGGATTGATTTTTCTTTTACTACCATTTCACTTCTTTTGTTGAAGAATATCCCCCAGAAGAGGGAAAAAAAAAAAGTTATTTAGGGTTTTTGCAGACAAGCAAGATGAACCACTGAGGTTTATAAAACTCTTTCCTGCCACAGACCAATGTGCCATGGTAACAGAACATATCCTACCGTATTATGTATAAGGAAAGCTCAAGTAATTCTGACATGAAATATACATAAACACTGCCTTGCTCTTAGCAGACCCTTCAGGATCGAAGGAAGCATTCAAGGCCTTAGCGAAAGTGTCTAGAGAGCCTCATTTCACTTTTATATACTGACTTGTTTACTTTTCCTGGCGTCTGTAGCTGGGAAAGTCAAGCAACTAGCTCATGTTTGATCCTGCATTCGAGACCTGGGTTCTATTTAAACAGTAAAAGGATCGGCAGTGTGCACTTTTTACCAACTGTGTCAAAAGCTGTGTTTAAGAGCGATGGTTAAGCATTAAGATGTCCACAAGCTTGAATTCATGATAGCCAATTTTTTTTTTTTACGTGGTCAACTTAGGAAACATTAATTAACCCTGGAGTACGAAATAATGAATCTTTAACAAGATCTACGAGCAGATTTTATACCAAATCTTCTTGCATTTATCAAGATATTTTTAATAATCACTTTGGAATGTATTGAGTATTAAAAGGGTGATGTTTGATTGTGCAGAATAACCAAACACATGATGGTTATGAGAGTAAAAACTCACTTCATTTCTCTATATAATCCCCTGCTCCACTAATGCACTGATCCCAGTGTTTCACTAGTGCTTGGATGCCGTCAGGGTAGAAACTTTTCTCAGTACACCCGAGCTACTGTAGGATTGGAATGTCTGCTTCACGTCTAAAACATGTTGAAATGGCCTGGAGTGAATGTCAGGACTATATGGGGGTATGTGGCAATAACTCCTAGTTGAGGTCTTGCAGCGTGCAAGTGGTGTTGGTGAGTGACTGTCTGCACAGTTCTCGCAGACAGTTGTGTTTGTTGGCAACGAGTTATCTGCTGATTTTCAGCGGTCAGGCATTCCACTCGTTGAATGTTAATGAGAACACATTGCACAGTGTTCCACCGATCCTCCAGCACTGCTCGACTGGTCCAACCATATCTCTTTGAGGAATTGAGGAAGTGTTACGGTTACTGTTTGCAGGACGAAGGAAAGGCATTATAGCAGAGGTGAAGTGAGCAAAAGGATTTTAATGACACAAAACAATGGGAACAAAAGGAACAGAACATGAACTTAAACCCAGGATAACCTAAACATAGAGCTACACAGACTAGGGGTTACAAAGACAAACAAAGGCTAGGAGAACACAGAACCAGGAGAACAATGAACTAGAAGAATACAGAACCAGGAAGAACACAGAGCCAGGAAGAACACAGAGTGGAACAACATACCAGGACAGTAACCCTAGACAAACAGATGCAAGACAAAGACTGGTGAAACTCAAGAACATTTATAATCACACTAATTAGCAACCTCAGTTCAGGTGAGCGCCACATCACCTGACCGAGGTGCATTCTGGGGATTTGAGTCTTTCACAGAAAAGAACACAAAGAAAACAGAAAAAACAAAGGAAGTCTCTGGGCGCTTTGGCGCCCTCTAGGGGTGATCCCTGACAGGAAGAAATGCATCTAGACTGTTTGTTTTCTGCTCTGGCACCTACAGTAGGTGGTGGAATGAAGTTCCTCTAGATGTCCGTACAGTAGAGTCACTGGCGGTTTTTAAACAACAACCAAGGACCTTCTTAGATATTTTGGTTCATTTTTCCATCCACCCTCTTATCAAAAAAAAAAAAAAAAAAACCTTCCCAATAGTGTTTGCCTGATGACACAATATGGTACTGAAACCTACTGTAGGAACTGGTGTATTGGTAAATTGCTCTGGATAAAATGGAAATGGAATGGATCAGCATACATACACCTATATATACATTTACCACATTTATCACAAGTCCTGGTTTGACTTGAACACCCCTTGTAGAAATTAACATGTTTAATTCTTCAAGCTCTACTCAGTCTCGAGAAAAATGGTGTTATATTTTTTTTTGTTTGTCCTCTCAGGAAGCACAGCAGTCATTGTCTATAGGTGACTCCCATGAGCAGGCCATCAGAGAGTAAACGCTCAGCTCCTGGCCATGTGTCCTTATAAACTCCTCCAACTCTTACCTCTGTGTAATTGCTCCGCCACTCATCAGAGAAGCTACATGCTACTAGTTGGAAAGTTTATGTTAGGGGAAAATTTGATTACGGAAAAGTTTAGTTGAAAAATCATCACACCTCAGGGAGAGTTTCTATTGAGAGAGTGTTTATCATTTGTCTAGGTGAAGACATCCCTCTGATCTACAGTGATGCTGATTAACCTGAGATAACCCAAGGTTTGGTAGTCTGATTGTGTCCTCAGCCTAAGGAGCTCTCACTCCAGCTGTGTTCGTTTACTTAAGTTTAGCTTGGAAGTTGATTCTCACTTGTTGCACTGGCTCATCTTTCCCTTACCTCAAGTCCTGCACTTGATGTGTGTATATATATACAGTATATATATATATATATATATATATATATATACAGTAGTATACATTTAAATCATATATTTTTGTTCTCAGCTTGTTGCTGAGAATTACACCTTTTATTACACAAAAAAAAAGCAGATTCTTCTTTCAGCAGACTGTCTTTTTTATTTCTATAGTTAACCAGCTGCACAAACAAATATTTTGTCTTTTTTGTCAAGAAACTGTGAAGCACTCCATCCCTGAAGACTTTTCTTGCGTCATGGAACTTAGCTACAGCTTTATCTTTGGCTGTCATAGAGTGCTGACCTCAGGGCTTAATTTGTGCCAGATCTGGGATCTCTCTCTCTCTCTCTCTCTCTCTCTCCATCTCTCTCTCTCTCTCTCTTTCTCTTTCACCCTATACCACCAGTCAAAAGTTTGGACAATTCCATGGTCTATTTTGATTTAGATTTTTTTTCTACATTGTAAACCAGTGCTAAAGGCATCCAAAATACGCAATAATCTCCTTTGAACAGTCGATAGTCATGCTCCCTAAAGCCTTCATAACGGCTCTAATCTGAAGTGCTGATTGTTAATTGGTGATTTCTGAGGCTGATAACTCTAAATGAGCTTCTCTTCTGCAGCTGAGTTAAGTTTTGGTCTTGCTTTCCAGGAAGGTCTTCATGAGAGACAGTTTCATTATCAAGCGATAGGTTTTTGCAAATGCACTTGATACAATACTTTTCTTGCAAGAACTATCCAGAAAAGCTGACCTTCATGTCTTAAAATAACAACTGGCTGTTGCAGTGGTGGCTCAGAGGGCTAAGGCACTGAGTTACTGATCAGAAGATCGGCGGTTCGATTCCCAGCTCAGCCAGGTTGCCATTGTTGGGCCCTAGAGCAAGGCCCTTAACCCTAACTGCTCCAGGGGCGCTGTGCCATGGCTGACCCTGCGCTCTGACACCAGTTACACTGGGATATGCGAAGAAGGAATTTCACTGTGCTGTAATGTATATGTGACAAAATAAAGGCTTTACTTATTGTTTTTATTATTATTATTATTATTGAATCACCTAATGCCATATGTGTTATTTCATAGTTTTGAAGTAATCCAGTGCTGTCCAAACTTTTGACTGGTACTGCTATGATCAGATGATTTGTATTTTATATTTACATACACATGCACAAAACCAACATAGAAATAAAGGGTGTGTGTGTGGGGAAGGGTGTGTGTGTGTGTTGCAGTAGCATTGTGGTTAGCACTGTGGCCTTGCAGAAGCATGTTCTGGGGATGCTTGGTGGGTTTTCTCCCACAGTCCAAAGACAGTGGTGGTTTGTGAATGTGTGAATGACTGTGTGAGTGCGTGGTGTGTGCATGTGTACCTTGCCTTGTGCCTAAAGTTTCCTGAGATAGTCTCCAGGCTTTTAGCGATCATCTTTTATAGTGATTATGTATATAGGATAATCAATATATAAGATGAATGAATGAATGAAAAAAGAGGGTGTACTAACTTTTGAACATTACTGTGTATATCTATCCGTCTTTCCATATACAGAATACATATATATGGATAGACAGATAGATAAATAAATCTGTTTATCCATATGAATATATACACAGTAGAGTTCAAAAGTTAGTACCCCCCCCCCCCCATTAATTCATATTACTCTTACTCATATACAGCAAATGTCCACTCATGGGAAGATTGATAACTGTCTTGACGGCTTTCCAGTTGTGAATATTTTTTTAGTTTTTTTAAACTTTTTCTAGATTAATGTGAAGCAGCACAACACGCGCCCCTGAATGCTCCAGAACAGCAAACTGCCAGAACATCTCCTTTTATAGACGTCTGCACACCTGCTGATGATCAATTAATCAAGGCCTGATGATAAGTAACACCTGGCTGCAAGTTACCCTCTTAAACCTTGTGCAAGCTGCAAGGGGTACTTAGTATGTTTCTTTTTCGTTATGAATAATTTCACAGTTAAAAAAAAAAAAAAAAAAAAAAAAAACATTATATGTTGTTCATCCAAGGTTGCATTCTCCTAATACTAAGACCAGCTATGATCAGATGATTTTATGATTGTTTTTTTTTTTTATACAGTATATACACCACCAGGTTGAATTTGCAATGAAGCACCCAAGATGTGAGTGTGAGTCAAGGCTTCCAGCTTTAATTCAAAAGGTTTGGTGAAAAGTGTGACATTAAACATGCTGGAATTCCATATCACCATTTTCACACACACACACACACCATTTTGGTGGCTCATAAATATTGGAACACATGCAGAATATTTGGAATTGAGCATGTACGTCTCACTGGTTATTATGTGGGCATTTCATGGACTGGACATGTCTGGTCCCCTGATTAACCCTAATAATAATGATGATGATGATGATGATGATGATGATGATGAAAAGGAAAATCTTATATAAAAGATTTTAAAAGCCTTATATTCTTATAAAAGCCTAGGACATCGTCTAAAGACTAATATCTCCTCAAATGGGCAAACCTAAATGTCTTAGGTTTTATAGAGATTTCTAGAGATTTAGCCTTTTTTTTTTTTTCACATACACAGACAGAGCTTTCAAATCTCCTGGACGCTTTGCAGCTGTCACCTTGACCCTTTGTGACCTGATGTGTTTCATCCATAAGCTCCTCATTGCTCCTTTTTCATTACTTGTTTATCCCTTGCTGTATCCCTGTCCAACTCTTCCTCTCGCTCTGTTTCTCCTTCTCTCAGTTAAGCGGTGCAGTATGAGGACCGATTGTAAAATCGCTGATGCTACTGTCGCTGTAAACGGCGTTCGACTCACCCCGTCAAGCCCTGCATCTGTTTCCCGGTTCTCGGGAGCCTGCAAATGTACACATTCTTGCACGCATAATAGAAACCAAGCCAAAAAGTGCCACAAAGCGACTAAAAAGTGTTGCATAAGTATACTCTACGGTCAGCTTTGGGAAACACAAACGTTAAGTGTTGCATTAAATCACACCTTGGCAGTGTGAGGCAGGGAAATATTCTACTTTTCTTGCTGCATGAAGCTCGGGTGAAAACGCTGATCTAATGCTGTAGTCACATCCACAAAAGCCCCCGGAGCTCCCATTACCATGGCCGAGCATTAAATAGTGAGGTGCAATCAGTCAGCTTTAGAAGCTCTTAGACTTTACTGAGCACTTGCATCATTTTCTGAGAAGTGCGTGCTGCTCCGGGGCTAATAGGAATCCATCTTCGGTGTCTCAAGTTAATGTGTTTCCTGCTCTGTCTTTGCTTCAGAGATGATGTTGCGGAAGAAGTACAGTAAGAAAGAGCGACGCTACCTCACCATCTCTGGACGAATCATGAATTTATTATCTAGCCTACTGGGCAAGTCTAAGCTCTAATGCGCTCTCCGGTCTCATGCGATGCCCAGAAAGCTCAGTGAACAGGCTAATAAAGGGTAGTTAAGTTAATGGAAGAAAGTTTTTGGGTGCATTAATACAGACACAGGCATCATTATGCTTCTCTTAGAAAAAAAAAAAAAAAAAAAAGACAAAGGTCAGAATTTTGAGAAAACTATATATTTTTTATAGTGGCTCTAATCTTCGCACACATTCTTTCCTTTTTTTCCCTCTTTCCTCATTTTCAAATTCTGAAAGAAGGAATTCAGAATTCATATACATTTCTATAGCCTCCCTCATCTTCACGGTGGGTTAGTGGTTATCACCGTTATTCTGCACTACCAGGGTCTGGGTCTGATTCTCGGCCAGGTTCGATTCCCGCCTCTGTGTGCATGGAGTTTGCATGTTCTCCTCCGGGTACTCTGGTTTCCTCCCACAGTCCAAAGACATGCAGATTAGGCTAATTGGCGTTCTGTAGTGTATATGTGTGTGCCCTGCGATGGACTGGCACCCTGTCCAGGATCCTGTATACCCAGTATACTGTACAGGATTAAGCAGTACAGACGATGAGACCTTGATCTTCACATCTTATATATCACATATAAACGCGCAGCTCATGCTCATGTTTAGCTAGATTCTTCCTTCCTTTCTTCATACCTTCCTTTATGTCTAAACACTTTGTGACTGTCCTGTGCTACCAACATTTTGTGGTTTGTTCTTGGATGTGATTTCATGTCTTGCATGAGGTGATAAGATTCAGAGTGAGTATCGTGCAACTTTGGTGATTGCTGGCCTACTTGTCCACTGAGCAAGCCTGAATAAATGCCTAATACTGAGGACTCACAACAATCCTGTGCCAGGTTACTGAATTGTCCAGTCCTGATGAGAGACAGAATGAAAAATACATAGGAAAGGAAAGTGGACAAAACTGAACCGAATGAATCTCCGCTCATTCGTCCACACAATCTCTGTTGTTGGTTGTAAAAGCACAAGGCCACCGTCATCCCAAACTAGCCACGCTCCACTTTCGTTTTTTTTTTTCTTTGCTGATGAGCCGTGTGTGAGTCTGAACACTAAAATCAGCTGAGGGACACTTCACATTTCACAGCAATCACAGCCAAAGGATGGTGGGGCCACAAGGCAATCACGGCGTATAATGATCCATCATTGTTACACAGGGTTAGTGTGTGCACTGCCCCCTTGTGGCTGTGATCAGTATCTGTAACTGTAATGATTATTAACACCTGTATCTCTCATACATTTTTTTTGGTTTTTTCTTTACATTGTTTTTTTTTTAACTTTCTTTACTGTTTTGTTTTCTTTCTTTTGCTTGTTCCTGTTCTTTTTCCTTTTGTTTTCTTTCTCTTTAGATTTTGTTTGTTGGTTTTCCTTCTTTCTCTTTCTTTTTTTCTTTTTTCTTTCTTTACTTTCTTCTTTTTGGCTTTCCTTCCTTTCTTTATTTCTTCCTTCCCTCTTTTTTTTTCAGGTTATCGATCTGTTTATCTTTATTTTCTCCATTTCTTTCTTTCTATCTTTCTTTACACTCTTCTTTCTCTTTTGTGTCATTTTCTTATCAACTTTTTTTCTTTTTTTTCTTCTCTTTTCTTTTCACATTTTCCTTTTTTGATTTTTTAAAAATAATGTTTCTCCTTTTGTTCCTTTATTTTGCCTCTTGCCTTTGCCTTCATTACTTCTTGCTTTCTCTATTTTGTTTTATTTGATTTTTTCTCTTCTTTATTTCTTTCATTGGTCTTTTTGATTTCTCTTTTTGATTCTTCACTGCTTATTTCTTTTTCATGTGTCTTTTATACCCTCCCTTAATTTTTTAAATTTAAGTTGCCTTGCTTTTATTTATGTTTCAATTATTATTATTATTATTATTATTATTATTATTATTATTATTATTATTATTATTATTATTGTTGTTGTTGTTGTTGTTGTTGTCTAGTCCATGTTTTGATTTTTTTTTTTTTTTGGCAGTTAGGTGCATAAAGCTCTCTATAATACAGTGCTGAGATGTTATAATATATTTATTCATTGTATTCTTTTCCTGGACAATTTGTTACCTTTATTTATTTATTTATTTATTTATTTAATCTTATTTATGATCTGTTGTCAAATGATGCTCCTGCTTTTTGTTTATAAGCTGTTTAATGTAGACAGTTATCAACTTAAAGCATTGTTAATAGTTTATTTCTCTTGATTTATTTCATTTCAAGTATACACACACCGTGAACAACCATGAATTATCACAGAAATAAATGTAATGCTCAGTTGTTACCATACAATCATTAAGAAACGTGCAAGTACTGTGTTCACAGAAAGAAAAGTATTGAATTGAGCTTAGTGCAGGACATAATCTGAAGGAGTAAAGTCCATAAATCTATACTCCTTATGCTGCATGTGTTTGCATGATCAAAGCACAGTTGCAGGCTCTCCTACATAACACATACAGTATGTGAACCAGTATTACGGTGTGCAGCAGAAACTGGAGGATCTGCTCTAAGGACATATTTTATTTATAGCTGCTGGAAGGAGTGAGGAAAGCTTCACTACAGGTTACAAAAGCATTCTGACTTAAACATTGCCTTCAAGCAGTACTGGATTTGCACAAGGTTGGAGTGCGGAAGATATACTCAGTCCACAGACTAACCTAAAAAAAAAAAAAAAAAAAAACTTTTCATTTTCAAACTGAGTTTCAACATGGGTTTTCTCAGGGTTTTCTGGTTTCCTCCCACCCTGTGGTGTGGAATACATGCAGCTGAATTAGCTACACTAAATGTTCCATTGTGTGAATGTGCGAGTGTTTGCATATAGCTCGGATATTGACTGGGATCTCAATCAGGGTGTACTCCCACCTCATATTCAACTTACTCGGGATAGGCTCCTGTCTGTCACTATAGTACGCTTTGTATACACTGATCGGCCATAACAATAAAACATTACCGTTGATTACCAATTATATACCAGTAAACTGGTGACAGGATCAAGGGCACCCAAAAATCATCCATGCTTTCAGGGGCAAAAGGTCAGCCCATCCAGTCTGATCCAATGCAGCACAATTTACCAGGAAAAAATAAAAATAAATCAATGCTAGTTTAAATAATAAGGTACCAGAACACCTAACACATGGGGGCTGCCAGCCAAAGAGCCCAAGGACACGCCCCCAGATCCCAAACCAATTGTGTACCCATTGAATGTAAGAGACACACATAGTGCCCCACTCCCGCATCCCACAACACCCAAAGGACACATTGCCAACATCCTGGTGCCAAACACTATACGACACCGTACCACACCACACCACACCCCAAGAGGTCATGTGAAGAGGTTAGGGTGACCTCAAAGCACAAGGGGAACCCATACAGTACTGGGGATAATGGTTTGCTTTGTAATGTTGACTGTACAGTACATGCATTGCTCTTGATCGAGCCTTCTTGCCTCTGACATGGTTTCACAGTTGTAACTTACAGATGCATACCAACCCGATCTCTCCTCATTTCCAAATTCCCACTGAGGATATGTATATTTATGTAGATGTCTGCAATTTGCAAGTGTTCTGCCAACGACCTCACCTTTAATCCCCTGCGAATGTCAAGGTATGGCCTAATTTTTCTTTTTTTTTTGCATGATGAGATTAACCCCGGTGTCTTGTTTGTAGAGCAAGCACACACTCTTATTCATACCAGAGTAACTGTTATTCGCAGGTAGGAAGAAAGTGAAGAATCAAGAGCAAATCCATACAGGCCGCGAGCTAAGCTTTTGATCAGCCAGGAGATGCTGTGAGGTCGCCCACTATGCTCAGTAAATTATTACATAATTCCAGAGGCAGTTTGTGTTAGTTTCAGTAATTACATCATGTAACATCGCAAGCTTGTCAATGTGATTAATTACACCAGCCTTCCAGGTGATGAAGTTGCATGGCATGGAAAGAAAATCCCCCCTTAACATTGTGTCAATTATGGATCTAAGTAAAACATCCCTCAGATAATGCATTAGTTTTTTTCCTCAACCTCCATCTATTTCACTCTTCCAGTTGAAGTGTTCAATTTCAATTGGAATTGGAGTTCTATGGAATTGAGTTACTAGCAAGTCACACTCCATCAGCAAAGCTACAAGCAAAGCTGCAGCTCCTTCCGCTATACAAGGTTACAATAGAGGGAGATACTTCAGGGTTTTTTTTTTTTTTTTGGATCTTTCAAAGTTCTCACTCACTCATTATCTATACCGCTTAATCCTGTATTCAGGGTCATGGGAGGCCTGGAGCCTATCCCAGGAGACTTAGAGCACAAGGCGGGGTACACCCTGGACAGGGTGCCAATCCATCGCGGGGCACACACACACTTACACACTATGGCCCAATTTGGAATTCCAATTAACCTAATCTACAGGTCTTGTGGGAGGAAACCGGAGCGCCCGGAGGAAACCCACCAAGCACGGGGAGAACATGCAAACTCCATGCACACAGAGACGGGAATCGAACCTGGACCCTGTGCGACAGTGCTAACCCCCACCCCACCGTACCGCCCTCTTTCAAAGTTCTTCTAAGGTATATTTAATATAAATGTAACTCTATATTTAATCTAAATTTTCATTCCCATTCTGTAATATCAAAAGATGTAGCCAGCATAATACAATACAAAAATTTATATATATATATATATATATATATATATATATATATATATATATATATATATATATATATATAGTAGAGATAAATCAAATGGAAGGCATGCTCAGGATTACAGGATTATATGACACATAAGTGAGAAAGTGCTAATCCATAAACTCATGATCAGTGAGCTGAGAAGAATGACAGAACTATCTTCCCCCTGCCTAGTGCTGTCTCTATAGAGAGCAGAGTGACAGGTGCATTATGGGTCGCCGTGGGTGGCGCAGTTGAAGACGAGGAGGGCGGAAAAGACTTAACGATGATCGATGACACCTTCTGAAATAACCGCCGTCTTCCTCTGTCTTTTTTCTTCTGCCGTGAAAATAAACAAACACAGATGGAAAGACTCAAAATGTTTTCCTAGAACTCTGCGTGTCTCCTTCAGTAGGAGGAATCGGAGACATGCTGCATCTGAATGTTAAATGATGTGTAATGAAATTGTCTCAGCTTCAGCAAATTTACCCCATAATATAAACTATACAATAGTTAGTTCTGAAATCAGAGTAATCTGATTTGGACAGGAGGCGCTCCATGGGTGGTGATATTGAGCATAACAGCACCGGGATGTTAAACTACATTTATCGATCGATGTCCCCGGTGTTTTAACAATCATTAATTACGCTAACTGTCGATCGCAGCATCGGTACAATTGCGTAGTCTATACGGTCTGCAGAACAAGGAAGTGGGGAGAGCAGCTGCCTGCAAAAACCCACATTCAAATTCAGTCACAGAAGCACTTTCAGCAAGAAAACACGCTTGATAACAGTCTTCTTAAACAACACTTTGTCACCTTGTTTAATACAGTAGGTAGACGAGGGGAATGTCTAGTGCTCACCGCCGCGACAAAACGACAGTGGCCAGAATAAATCAGTTGCATTTCAAAGTAATTCGTGAAAGTGACATTTTCCCTCGCCGCAGAATTAAATCATAAAAAGTCACAAACAATATATGGTATCGAAGAAATACTACAGTGATGGTAATTTCCACATCTGTGTATCTTATACAACAAACAAGAAAAATCTGAACTTGAGCTATTGATATTTACTTTACAATATTGAGTCAAAATAATAATAATAATAATAATTAAAAAAATTGGTTAAACGTTTAGTTTACGATCAAGTTCACTAGCTGACATGAATGCACTGTTATACAGCCTATATCTGTTTCTGTCTGTTTATTTTTATTAAAACATACATTTAAAGACATCAAACTTTAAATATAGAACAACTGTTTGCTTCTAACCCATACTGAATTGCCTTGTCCTGTTCATGGAACTAAGCTAATGTGAGCTACAAAGTTAACAGAGCTGATATTCTAAAGCAGAAACATAAAGAGAAACGTAAGAGATTTACAGGATTATCCACCACTTCCAAACGTTGAAACTACATTCGCCCCTGGCAATTACAGGAACTCTTTGGTCGCCATCTCCGCCAGTCACGGATAAATGGCTTTGTGTTTACAGAGCAACGTATCTGGTTAAATTTACAGACATATCGTAATCTGTTATGGTGGTGTAGTGGTTGGCACTGTCGCCTTGCGCCTCCAGGGTCCGGGTTCGATCCCCGGTCAGGCTCGATTCCCGCCTCTGTGTGCATGGAGTTTGCATGTTCTCCCCGTACTTGATGGGTTTCCTCCGGGTACTCAGGTTTCTTCCCACAGTTCAAAGACATGCAGATTAGGCTAACTGGCTTTCACAAAATTGCCCGGAGTGTGTGAGTGTACTGTATGTGTGTGCCCTGTGATAGATTGGCACCCTGTCCAGCGTTTACCCTGCCTACCTGCGACAGTCTCCAGGCCCCTGCAACCCTGAACACGGGATAAAACGGTATAAACAATGAATGAGTCAGAGAGTGAGTGAGTGGTTCATAGTCATAGCCTAGATGATAACTTGTATGGTGTCGACCTTGTCTACAATAATTCAATGAATGAATAATTAATATAATTCAAATTGCATTGGTAGAAGAAAAATAAAACACCTCAGGACACAGATTTCACAGACACACAGATTTGTTTTATTCTACCTCTGTATTTGATCTATAAAACTTTTTTTTTTTTTTTTTTTTTCAAAACCTTTTACAAGAGGGCCCTGTTTTCTGAGTTACTAATTGCTGCATTCAAATGTTTAATTCTAACGAATATAAGAACTTCAAAATAAATCTAACTGATGATGGAGAATAATTAGACATGATTTCCATCACTGTAACAGTTTCCAAAAATCAGAGACAACCATCTATTATTCACATCGAATCACAAGAAGAAAGAAATTCATTTGATTATAATCTTATAATGCATTAATTATATCTCATTACTACAGACTGGCTTGCTTAAGAGGCATATTATTCATTTATTATAATTTTACAGAGCCGCTGCCAGAATCCCTGCACGCTGTTTGATTAAATTCTACATGCTGGTAAAGGCAAGACATGCTTCAGTAACAGGTACATCATGTCCAAAGGTGTGATTAATCAGATCTCTTAAAAGCCCCAAACTTAGATGTTCACTTTATTAACAAGATGCATAAAAATAATATATATATATATATATATATATATATATATATATATATATATATATATATATATATATATATATACACACACACTGTAAAAAATAAACGTAAATTTTACGGTAAAAATACGGCAGCTGTGGTTGCCAGAAGTTTACCGGAAAAAATATGGTAGCAATGTTTTTAGGTTGGACGGAATTGCACTCATTTTACGGATTCTAATTGTTTTTTGTTTTTTTTTCAAGCCTGCCTGGCCAGGAATCGAACCCAGACTCTGGCGGTGCAAGGCGACAGTGCTAACCTTGCTAGTGCAAGTACTACACTACTGTACTTGCTACACAAATGTTGTCGTTGCGGGGGATGCGGGGAAACCGAGGAAGTCCAACAACGACAACAACTGCACAGCAAACACAGTAGTGTAGTGGTTAGCACCGCCGCTTTGCACCACCAGGGTCTGGGTTCAATTCCTGGCCAGGCTCAAAAAAAAAATAAACAATTAAAATCCATATGCATATACAGTATAATGAGTGTAATCCTGTACAACCAAAAATGTTGCTACATTTTTTTTTACGGTAAAATTCTGGCAACCACAGCTGCCATTCTTTTACCGTAAAATTTACAATTTATTTTTTACAGTGTATATATAAATAGTAATTAATATATAAAGTCCGGTATTAGGACATTGGGATTGCATATATAATTTTTTTTTTTTTTTTTTTATGACCAGATTTATTCTTCCAGGTTTTAATAAAACATAAAACATTCTGTGTTAATCCAGATTCTTTCAGTCTGTCTACACCTTCATCTAATCTCCAGAATGTTTAGTCTCAGTGTCCCACTTTAAATCCTATTCTTTCCTGTCCGTTTTTCCATCCCCGTTTTTTTTTTCTATTTCTGCTCTCTCTCTCTCTCTCTCTCTCTCTGATCACACTGAGTGTATGTAACACAAGGCTCTCTGTTCTGTGCTGTCCTGCTGCCTAATTTGCCAGCATGCACTGTGTATCCCTGGAAACCATGTCAGAGCGGTCGTCCTGCCAGCGTGCAGGGTGTGTGTGTGTGTGTGTGTGTGTGTGTGTGTGTGTGTGTGTGTGTGTGTGTGTGTGTGTGTGTGTGTGTGTGTGTGTGTGTGTGTGTGAGACAGTAAATTAGGAGCATCAGGCAGTGCAATCTGGAAAAAGAGTTATTCTGCATCACCTTACCTTTGGGTCAGTGTGTGTGTGTGTGTGTGTGTGTGTGTGTGTGTGTGTGTGTGTGTGTGTGTGTGTGGGTGGGTGTGTGTGTGTGTGGGAATGTTTTATTATCTTGGATGGGACTAAATATCCTCACAATAATAAACACACACACACACACACACACACACACACACACACACACATACACTTGCTTATCAGATGTGCAGCAATGTAGAGATTTTATAATTACAGTAATCATTTACTGATTAATCAGATAAATTATATCATAACTCTTATTTGTCTGTACAATATATATCTTGTGTAGATAATCATGCAAATCTTTCTTTCTCGCTCCCTTACAAATAGTGGGAGATTATATCAAGCTCATAGAGACCAGATGTTTAAAGAATACACAAATAGAAGGAAAGAAAGAAAGAGAAAAGGACAGAGACTCAATAAAAAGTCAAGAGAAAGTAGTTTATAATGGACCCAGGTGCAGCTATTCTTCATATGTACAGTAGTTAAGACATGGTGCATCTGTACGTCTATGCATTTTGGGGGGCTGGGGTGGGTAGTTATATGCACGTGCGGATTGTTACCATCATATTGAATTACCTCAAATTATATTCTTAATGGTTGCATTGTTTCTGCAGTTTAGTTTTGATGTCAACATAAATGAATAAAAATATCATGTTTAAAGTCAGTGCCAGACAAGAGAATATTGTATGTAATCCAGATAAAAAAAATAAAAAAAATAAGCCGTTTCAGTCTTGGAGAAAGGAACTATATTGAAAAGGGTTAGGTGGATGTGAGCGGTGAACTGTGGGACTCTGTTTGACACATTTTCCTCTGGGATTCTTTTGTTAGGAGCCAGATATTGAAATAGGACTTCTGCTGCCTGTGGAGCTGAGGGTAGTCCTTCAAATGAAACCAGGTGACAGGCCCTTGAGGATACAGTAGGTCCTCTGTCAGTAGTATGGCAGTCAAGCAATGGGAAATGCAAAGATCAGTCACAGAGCCAAGCGCAGTGTGAGTCCAATGCTGCTGTGGGACAGGGCGTATTCCCCTGATTTCTGTAAAACAGAGATGTTCATTTCGAGAAACACTTTATAACCAGCAATAAAGCTGACATACACTTATTTTATATACACAGTTTTTGAAAACATGTTTTTTTAGGCACTTTTGTCCCATGGGGTCTCAGCAGTAACTCTAGTATCACATTAAAAAAAAAAAAAGTTGGATGAAATGACATTATGATAATGATAATAATAAAACATCAAAACAACAACATTGTAACCTTTATTTAGAGCACTTAAGCCGATCAAGATCCATTCGCACAACATCTGATCACATCCATGCTCCCTTAAGATTCTAACAGTATAATATATAACAGTTATAATATATATATGTATATATATATAACAGAAATATTACAGTGAGGTGCATCTTACTGTACCTCCCAAATGACTCTACCGTAATATGTTTTTTTTTGTGGCGCTCATTGTTATATTTACACATTTGCTGGCATGAACAGCATCTTTTCTAGTGGCCCAGTGCTACTGTAACCATGCAGTGCTTTCACTGTGCATAATTGTTTTAAAGTGAATTTTGTTCAAGGTTTCAAGCTTATATTATTCAAATCCTGTTCTGACATCATTGCATCACAGCAATTCCAAACAGCCTAGTTCTTTATAATATTGCCAAATTAATGTCACCACAACATTTTGACAACCAGAAATCCCTGCAAGGTCGTGTGTGCAACTTTTCTGGCAGTTATTACTTATTTATGGATCCACAACTGGCAAGCTAAATTCTCTAAACCGAATTACTCAATTAATAAATTCTCATATCCATCTACTCTTCTACTTTTTTTCTTAATGGAAATGTCAAAAGAAAACTGCTTTGTATTGCAAGTATTGTTCCAGCTCAGCTACATGGCAACCACATGGCACTTTCAGAACCGAATAAAGTACGCTGTCCATGCAGAGACTTGGTTGAGAGTGCTTAGAGATACTAGGAAATAATATAGGTTCAGCATTTCCCAGTATATGGAGAGACATTTTCTTTAGTATTTCTGGAAAATTGGTTTTAAATATAGTTCACAAAAGAAAAGTGCATATATACCATAGATTCCACCGGGTATCTAAGCAATACTGCCTGATGGCAAGCGCCTCTCAGATGCTTAAATTATAGTTGCACTTCCTGTTAGAAGAAAGCTCAAGGGTATAATTTGTAATTTGGGGAGCTCCTGTTTGCATCGAGTGCTAAGGTAGTGCAAGTAAACAGGGTTGGACAACACAAGAAAATCTGATACAGTATTTGGCTACTCAAGTAACTAGTGTACTGTAAGCCCGACTGAGTAATTAAATGTGAATTTTGCAGGAGTAAATATAGATACATATCTGAAAACATCCAGTACACTGTAATTACTGGATGTAATTAAAGGTATTAAACTGCCTGCAGTGAACATTTATTAAGTACCTCAGGTGGGCAGATTGTAAACAACACTGCACTGCTATTTGCAGTTTTTGGGATGGTAGATTTATTCCCTTTCCCTTTCTTGGAGGGTCACCACATGGGATCATTTGTTCCACCAGATACCGGCACAGTTTTACACCAGGTGCCTTTCCAGCCACAACCCTCTCATTTCTCCAGATTTTTGACTGGCATTAAGGATGCCTCGCATCTCTATCTAGTGGCTGGGTATAATATCGAGTATGGGCAGAGGGTTAAGGATCTTGCCCAAGGGCCTAACAGAGTCAAACCAGCAACCTCTGACTTTCCAATCAGCAACCCAGAGACTCAACTGCCTGAGTCACCATGCGCCCTTGGTTTACTTTATCTAATGTCATACCAGTGTGGTTACAAGCTCAAATCATGAGCTATATTACATCTGCCAAACACAAACACATTTGCTTGCAGTCCGAAATAACTTTATAGGTGTTAAAATAAAATAGCTAAAATTAGGCAGAAGGCACATCATGTTTATCCTACTCTCGGCTAGGGAATTGAGTCGCCCATACGACATCACGAAGCACTCAAAGTGTCCAATCTCCCTAACATATTCTTATCAAATTGTTAGATGCATGCCTGTCTGAATGCTGAAGGGAACTGAGGAAGCACCGACTGGTATTTATTTTCATTCAAACTTAATAAATGCAGGGATGTAGACTTCAGTCTTTGTACCAAAATGAAAAACCAGTGAGGTGTGCAGCCTGCGTAAAGTTGATTAATTGCACAGTCTCATGGCTGAGCACGGTGACACATAGCAATTTTTTCTGTTATAGTAAATGCTTCTGTATGATCTAGGGATTCGGAGAGGATGGCATGGTTTATGGAGACTGGGCATGGATAACAGTAGGTCTTACTGACAAGATGAGGAAAAAATGAGAAAAAATCAAGGAATTTTCTCCCAAGGATCATCAGGAATGATGTTATACTGTAGCTAGGGGGAAATGATAGTCCCCTAACAATAGTAATAAAACAGCACTGCAATTTTAAATGATTATATGAATGATTGTGCCAATGTGGTTGATAATGAAAAATGACTGATGGTTTATATCTGTGTATCCTCTCAGCACATGGCAAAGCCCCCAGACCTGACATGTGCTGCTTGAGCTTTTATTGTTCCATTTTGTTTTGCTTTCTGGTCCTGTCTCCACCCTATTTCCGATTTGTATTCTTCCATTCTCTATTTAATTCCTGATGCGTTTGTCTGTTGCTCTCTGTCTGATTGTGAAGTCTCATCGTCGTAATAAGCCTAGCTCCTCGTGTTGTGTGTTTACCAGTGTTGACCTCGCTCATGTTCTTTTCGTGGTTGAGGATTGCAACTGCAATTTTTTTTAAAAGAAAAAAAAAAAAAACCTTAATAAGCCACTGCGTTTACAGACTAAGGTCCTGATTCTTATTCCAAATTACAGACCCCCTTATTCATGGTTCTGGATTTTGTGACAAATCCTGGATATTTATATAATTTTTTTTCAGCTGTACAAGCAAGTTTAATGCTTCTAAAAGCATACATTTAAAAAGGAGAACATTGGAGCAAGGCGGTTACTTTGGACAATTGGTAAGCTAAGTAGGAGTTGTAAAAAATCAAGTTGGCACCTTAAATTATATCGCATGACTCAAAGTTGGGTGTGGGCTGAGTGTGGTACATCAGACATTCACTTCCTCATCAGTTGTTCGGAAGTTAATCTCTTTCCTCATAGGGCTGCTTTCAGGACCAAACAGGTAAAAGTTTGATGAAGAGAAATCAGGACCATGGACAGCATTCTTTAACATGTGTGTTGCCAGTGTGAGCAAAAGTGTGCGGACGTGCATCGTCATGCAAGATCCAAACTCATTGATAGCAGACCTTTATTCTGAAGTTTAATCTTCTGGTTTTCAATAGGCATATCACTGTAACGAGCACTGTTGATTGTTGAACAATCCCCCCCAAAAAACTGTAAGCATCAATTTTCCAGCTGATGGTTGAGTTTTTTAACTTTTTCTCGATCGGCGATTGATTGACGATGTTTCCGTTCTATACTCTGTCGTTTACTCCCAGGCTCATAGTGATGAATCTGTGTCATGTCCCCAGTAATGATTCTCTTTAAGAAACTTTCACCTTCCTCAGGGTATCAGTCCAAATATTGTCTCTGACTAGGGAGACCTTGATCCTTCATCGGAAAGCGCTGCTAAGACAGAAGTTTTCATATAACCAGAGTGCGGATCATTTTCGACATTTATACAGTAAATGCAAAAACATGAAACATAAAACAAAATGAGTAGTAGCGATACTGTATAAGGCAATAACATGAACACAGCATGTTTGACATGAAGTGCTGTACAAGACGTGACTTAAATACTTTAGCTCACTCAACATACAGTAAACTTGAGTCAGGAGCAAACGTCAGATGACATGATTGTCCTGATCATGTGATGTGCAATGTCTATTCAGAGCTGTAGACATGGCAGTCTAAAGAGATTGGTTTGTCTTGTTTGAGATGGGACATTTAGAAATTATAGACAGTCAAGGTAATTATTTATATAATCACGTTCTTTCTTGAAATCGTCTTGTTACATGAGCTATGCATGTTGAAAAGTATAATCAAGTCACAACAAACAGCTTCATGAATCGTGTCATGCTAATTACAAACTCCATTTTCCCAAAATGCAACGGTCAATTGCGACATGCTTTCCCATTATGCAGAGATGTGAGCCTGTGGAATAAGGTAAGCAAATGTTTGTCAGCTGATCCTGTATTCCTTTTGTCCTGCCTAACTGAGTTTCACATTTTGGCTGTGCCGCTGTAGTTTACAGAGAAACCGAAATTTCACCTTATCTGTAACAGACACACTTTGGGGGCGCTCAAACACCTATGTTAATTTACCAAAGGAAAAAAAAAAACTTTAATGTTTATAATAAGATAAGGCAGTAACACTTTTCTTTAAAGCCTTAAAGTCATTGGCATGTACCACACAGTCCACCCCTCCCTCAGTCATAACCCTACATCCACACTTTCCTATTTATTATGCTACAATTAACTATTTTTTTCTTCTTTTTACTCTGCTCATCTATTCTCTGATAAAGCCTATATGCTTCACTGAACTTTAAAGGATGCAGGCCATTTAATTTGGACAGCACACACTCCACTCTTGTATGTAAAAAAAAGTTCAGATCTAAATTATTAAAAAGAGCTTTTAATGACCATCTCTCTCTCTCTCTCTCTCTCTCTCTCTCTCTCTCTCTCTCTCTCTCTCTCTCTCTCTCTCTCCCTCTCTCTCTCTCTCTCTCTCTATGCCAAGGTGCATTATATTCATGTTGTTCTTCTCTTCATACATACAGTACATAAAATTTCTTTCTCTCACATTGTGATTCGAGGCATCCCACTGTAGTGGAGCATGCTTTAATCTTTGGTTGATGGATTAAAAAAAAAAGAAAGAAAGGTGTGCTAAATACAAATAAAAGAGTCTTTTGAAGATAGTGTGTAAATAATAATGTTCTGTGCCAGATATGAAAAAAAAAAATCTATTTATAACTTTTGCTTTGATGTTATTCTTTTTATACCATGACCATGCCAAATCAATAGCAAAAAAAAAAAAGAAAATGTAAAATTAATGAAAAAAAATAATAATTCTATATCTTCAAATAATTACATACAGTACAGTAACACTACATGGGGTGATTATCCTACTTGTGCTTATTGCATGTACTTTGCATGTTGAACCTCATTGCATATGATTGCTATGGGGTTATGGGGACAGGATGAAGCCCCCAATTTAGCAAGTTACATTTGTGCTTGCGCTGAGGAAGTGGGTGCTTAGCGGTTGGCTTCTTGCCCACCTCGGAGTGCCACAAGGCCTGAGTTTGAGTCCCAATCAGAAGTGTTGCAGGGAACCCTGAGTCCCAGACCCAAGCCTCCATAATAGCAGCAGAGCTGCACCATCAAGGGCATTTGTGATAGAACCTCTGATGATCTCCTGTGAAAACTCATAATTGAAGCAGCCAAATTAACAACAATGGTGCTAGCTCCCCAACTAGGAATTAACAAAAGTTTCTCAGTATGATTTGCCAGGATTTATTTTTTTAATATTCACTAATGAAGAGATTTCTGTATTTTTTTCACTGCTATGCGTTCATGCGCCTCTCTTAATTTCTTTTTTTTTCCTCTTCCTAATATATTCATTAAGAATATGAAAATAGGTATGAATAGGAACGAGCTAAGAAATCTATACCATAATAGCATTGCGAAATAGCATTAGATTTTCTCACTACCCCCTCCCTCTCTCTCTCTTTCTCACTGTTCTTACCTCAATACCCCAATCCCATAATCTTTGCAACACTCCATTAATCTCTGAGTGAAAAGGCTTGAAAAATATGAGCTCCCTCATAAAGACTTCATCACTGTGTGGTGTTTTAGTGATTTGTCTCTCTGAAAATAGAAGGACTAAGACTATCATTGAAGGATGCAAGCCCTTGTTGGAGTATAATACCGAACTCGGGATTCAAGAGTATAACTCAAATTCATCTGTTTGAGCTGAGAACCGGGATTAATCAACTCAACACTGCAGTGACAAATTAAAGCCATGGCTGTAAAAAATAACTTCTCTACAAAAAGAAGCGTAGACACACTTACAGTACACACACACACACTCTCTATTGTATGCCCTGTTACTGGATGAGTCAATATGTATTAGGATCATGCTCAGAAATGATTTAACCATCTTATTTTGACAGTTATGTTTTTTTAAGTACTCAATCAAATCTGGAGTGGATGCGTATTGTATAAGGAAGCAGTCATGGGCTCATTTGAAACCAGCCAGTGAGAATGTTTCAAAGGATCTCTTATTAATGGATGAGAGCTTGTGAATCAGCACCCCTGCTGACCCCAGCCTGGCTTCTTTTAAAAAGCATATCTATACAGTGACCATATTGAGATTGAAGATTAAAAACTAATTTAAAGATAACTTTGTAAAAGGGGAAAACAATTAATTCATTTCCCCAACCTTTTTCTTGGTAGCAGCAGCCTAATATCAGCGAATACTTTTTTTATTAGGGCCCAAGGACTATGACATCATCACTATGACATCATAGTTCTGATCCAGAGCATCCAGAGGTTTTGTGGCTCTGAACATGCTAAAAAAAATAATGAATATCAGAACACAGGTTGGAATGTGCTGCCATCGAGACACCTGAGAGACTGTATACATGTGAAGCCAGGTACACATTTAGATCACATTGAGCTGAACAACTTTCGCTCCGTTCACTCAACAGGAAGTCAGTTATTTTGGACATTCTTTGCAAAATGTACCCAATGGATTTTGATATACTCTTCCTATGGCATTTATATGATCTGCACCAAACCCGGCCAGTATAATTTCAAGACATTGAGGATGCAAATTTGCCAAGGGAGTTTTAATATCTCAAATAGTTCAGCCATGGAGATGCCTTAAACTTATGGTGAAAATTGGCTAATAACTACATGAGTGACATCAACTTTAGTGACATCATAGTGTGATGATATTTTTTCCAGCATCCAGGGCTTTTTGAAAGCCTTAATATGCTCAAAGATGGCAACAGGCTGCAATTATCGTTGCTTTGGTTGATTGATTGACTGATTGATTGATTGATTGATTGATTGATTATTTATTCATGCATTTATGTATTTGTTACTAGATTATAGCTCCACTTGAGTCATCCTCAGATGTTCCCATCCCAATCCAACTTTAAAATCCCTTTGCTAATCATGACCATAGCAATTCGTGCTCCGTTAGCTTTCCCGGGGGTTTTGGACCAGATAAACTGGCCTTTAGTGGTACTGTATATACAGTAATGCTATATTGATCATTCACTTGGTAGTGGTGTTAATGTTATAATTGATCAGTGTATACTGTATGTTTATGTATGTTCAGAGAATACAGTACCTTTAGCACCTATTTTGTTTTTATTCATAATTACTCAGCTTAACTTTTTAAAACATAATATATGAGAGGCCTGAGTCGATACCTGTTTGTTTCTTTAGCAATGTCTTTCTTTAGACATACTACAGAGTTTCTTTTTCTTTTCTTTTTTTCAGACAGAGAACATCATCATTTAAAAATGTATTAATTTAAAACATGGCCTGTTTACTAGATGATATTTCAGGACTCCTGACATTGCTGATTGAATGAGTTAATAAAAAAGAGTGTTGGAATGATTAACGGGTTTAACCTGAAAAGTCCAACATCAACAATGGAGCAAACTAGACATGTCAAAAACACCAAGGTCTTTGTCAAGACATGCATGTCATGTCAAAAAGAGAAAGGGACTGAAAGAGAGAGAGAGAGCACACTAGAGAGAATGAGTGAAATGCTTTGTCATATCTTATTTTCATTGATGCGTTCTTCCTGTCATTCTCACTCCCTTCATCTCCTTCTCTCTCTCCTCCATACACATTTGGCATCCTTCTGTCTGTCTCAATAGCCCCCACCATCCATCATCTTCCATGTCTCGGTTTGCCACACAAGGTCAGTCAATCATTTTATTTTATTTATTTTTTGTTTGTTTTTGTTTTGTTTTGTCCCCCCCCCCCCATTTACTCCTTTTCAACTTCAGTCTCTATTAATAATTGTGAGAGCCACTCTGGTCTTTTTCCTCTTGTTGTTGTTGTTGTTGTTGTTCTAGCTCTCCATCTCTCAGCCATGTTTTATTAGTTGTGTAATAAGAAAATAACACCCTTCACAAGATGTTTTTATTTAATCTGACATAAAAGGTGAGGTACTTCAAATCTACTGCTCAATGTGATTTGGTGCAAATGTAACAAAAAAAGAAATATCGCATGAGACTTGTAGGCATAGAACATGAAGTTAAATACACTTTAAATTATAAAGAGGGAGTAAAATAACATTCGATTGAGACAATAGTGGTGAGAGAAGAGCAGCTTCTGGATATTCATCTTGACAGCTGAATGAGACTCCCCTCATGGAATGACATAATATGAGACTTCAACAAAGTTGTGCCAGTGAACACAATGGAGTGTAGAGTAGGTTGAATCCCAAAGAGTGTATAATGGACAAACCACGTAGTGCCCTTGTTTCGAGGTTAGAGAGGGATTTGGGATTCAGCTTTGTGTTAGAAGCTAGTTAGCTGTTAACAGAACAAAACAGATGATTCAGAGGCAAGACTTAGAAGCTGTTTCTGAGTGTTGTTTTTGATAATTTAACTTAATTAAATGTGTTTGCTTGCTGAAAGTGTGTTCGTGACTGGTCTCGTATTACATGGGTTTTGGCACTGGCATCCAGAAAGCAATGTCCCAAATTGCTTTTGAGCAATTTGGGCTCAAGGGGAACTTCTTGAAAGAGCTGGTTCTGTCGGTCATTTACTCTGCCATGGCAGCTATGTGGGAAATGATGGACTTTTGACCAGAAAGCAGTTTACATTATCTTTTTTGATGTATTGCAAACAGGGGTAATAAACATCAATGATGGTGTACAACCTCAAGTTTAATGATTTGTGTTTTTCAGTAGATTAACATTCCTGAATATATGGTCTTATGCAAAAGGTTAGGCACCCCATTGATATACAGTACAGACCAAAAGTTTGGACACACCTTCTCATTCAAAGGGTTTTCTTTATTGTGTTCTTTATTGTGTTCTTGTTGCCTGTCCTTAGCAGTGGTTTCCTAGCAGATCTTCTACCATGAAGGCCTGATTCACACAGTCTCCTCTTAACAGTTGTTCTAGAGATGTGTCTGCTGCTAGAACTCTGTGTGGCATTGACCTGCTCTCTGATCTGAGCTGCTGTTAACCTGCGATTTCTGAGGCTGGTGACTCGGATGAACTTATCCTCCGCAGCAGAGGCGACTCTCGGTCTTCCTTTCCTGGGCCGGTCCGCATGTGAGCCAGTTTCTTTGTAGCGCTTGATGGTTTTTGTGACAGCACTTGGGGACACTTTCAAAGTTTTCCCAATTTTTCGGACTGACTGACCTTCATTTCTTAAAGTAATGATGGCCGCTCGTTTTTTTCTTCACTTAGCTGCTTTTTTCTTGCCATAATACAAATTCAGACTCTTTGAATGAGAAGGTGTGTCCAAACTTTTGGTCTCTACTGTATAACAGATTTTGTGATTTTTTTAATTAAAAAGAGGTTAACACAGTCTTTCTTGGAAATGGAAAAAATGCACAATATTTTCAGAAAACATTGATGCATAGTTACTTCTTATGCCGTAAATTTGAACACAAAAAAAAACAACATTATTATGGCACTGTGCACAAGTTTCGGCACTCTAAGAGTTGCAGAGTCTCAGATTCTTTTTGCAAGGTTTCAGTTTGTTAGATCTAACTCCTATTAGTAAAAAAAAAAAAATAATAATAAAAAGCTTTACAAATTCTTTGACTCTTCAAACCTTGTGCACACACTTGCGGACACACAACAATCATGGGTTCCTCTAATCAGCTGTGTAAGACCCTGAAAATGAAAGTTATTGATGCCCACAATGCAGGAGAAGGCTACAAGAAGATAGCAAAGCATTGTCAGCGTGTAGTTTCCACAGTGAGAAATGTAATTGAGAGATGGCAGTTCAGGGGAACTCTGGAGGTCAAGATGAGATCTGGAAGACCAAGAAAAGTCTCGGAGAGAACTGCTCGTGTGCTGGTCACAAAGACAAATCAAAACCCCCATTTGACTGCAAAAAACCTGCAGGAAGATTTAGGCGACTCAGGAGTGGGGGTGCACCGTTCCACTGTTCAGCGATGCTCGCACAGACAAGACAATAATGGAAGAGTCAGCAGAAGAAAACCTTACCTTCATGTCAGAAGTATGCAACAGAACATCTACAGAAGCCTGATGCGTTTTGGAAACAAGTGCTGTGGACTGATGGAGTTAAACTCTTTGGCCACAATCAGTAAAGGCATGTTTGGAGAAAAAAAGGAGCAGCATTTGATGAAAAGAACACCTTGCCAACTATTAAGCATGGGGGTGGATCTATCATGCTTTGGGGTTGTGTTGCAGCCGGGGGCACAGGAAACATTGCACGGGTGGAGGGAAGAATGGATTCCACCAAATACCCCCAACTTCTAGAAGCAAACATCACATGATCTGTAAAAAGCTGAAGCTGAAAAGAGGATGGCTTCTACAACAGGACAATGATCCTAAACATACCTCGAAATCCACTATGGAAAACCTCAAGAGACGCAAGCTGAAGGTTTTGGAACGGCCATCACAGTTTTTTTGTGGGTAAAATTTGTGGGTAGATCTTAAAAGTGCTGTGCATGCAAGACGACCAAAGAATATTACAGAACTAGAAGCCTTTTGTGAGGAAGAATGGGAGAAAATCCCAAGTACAAGAACTGAAAGACTTTTAGCTGGCTATAAAAACCGTTTGCAAGCTGTGATGTCTGCCAGAGGAGGTGTTACTAGCTACTGATTATGTACAGTAGGGTGCCCAAACTTTTGCACAGTGCCACAATAATGGTTTTTTATTTATTTATTTTTTATCTTTGTTCAATTTATGACATAAAAAGTAACAATGCACCGATGTTTGCTGAAAATATTGTGCATTTTACCCATTTTCAAGAGAGATAGTGTTAACATCTTTTCAATAAAAAAAAAATAAAAATCACCAAAGTCTGTTATTTATCAACGGGTGCCTAAACTTTTGCATACGGGTAATGAAAACACGGGGAATGAAATGGTTAAATAATTGGAGTGTTTAGATGTCTCTACTGAAGTATCACCCTTTCCAAAGACCTTCAAATCCTTTTTTTTTTTTAAGGAATGACATCAATCCAAGCTAGATCAGATGAATGATATGGTAAATGGAATATCGAGGGCCACTTGTGAGCATTCTGATGTTTCAACTCTCTCTGCTGTGTTTGCCAGAAATCTATGGGGATACTTGCAACTGCACATTGCCATTAGCACACCAGTCCCCAGACCCTACACACACCCAAGTATATACTTTGAAATGGTTGCGGTTTGAAACTCTTTCAAGTCATGACTGTAGTCTTGGGAGTACTGGTTGTTAAATACAGATAGAGGTATGAGGGAGAGACTGAAGTAAGATTCTGAATGATCTGGCCACATTGAGAATTTGAGCTCAAGGTCACCAAAATGTTTCAGTGATTGTAGTGATGAAGCTTTGCTTTCCCTTAAATCAGCACAAAGTGGTTTGCACAGGTCACTTAAAGTAGTCAACTTTTTCTACTATTAGTACAAATCCCATAATACCATTCATCCACGAAACCACCAGAATTGCTTGTGACTCTAAAATATGGAATGCCAAAGGAACTTCAAGCAGTTGCTACTGTACTGTAGGTTTGACAAAAGCTCAATTGTGAGACGTTTCAATGAAACTGAACTAAATGTTCATCATACAATCGGTGTACCAAAAGTAATGCAAAAGTTGTTATTTATTTTTTTTTATTTTTTTTATGACATCATTAAACTTGGTAGAATAATTATTCTTAAATACAAAGGCACTACTCGACATTGGGCAGGGGTAGCTCAGTGGTTAAGGCATTGGACTACGGTTCAGAAGATCCCAGGTTCAAACCTCACAACCACCAAGTTGCCACTGTTGGGCCCTTGAGCAAGGCCCTTAACCCTCAATTGCTCAGATGTAATGAGATAAAAAAATTAATGTAAGTTGCTCTGGATAAGGGCGTCTGCCAAATGCCTACTGTAGATGTAGACATTGTGTGCATCATATTTACACCATTGTTAAACTCAACTCTCGAAACCTTTTTGAAAATCCCCTTTATCACAGCTGATGGTCTCCTACTGTGTGGTTTGTCTTTAATACTGGATTCCCATTCCTTAAACATCATCCATCTGTGCACATACTGTAGCTCATCAATAGTGTCTTCATGAATTTTGTGTAGTGCAGAGGAGGACCATCGACTGTGACTAAGAGGATTTTCACAGAGGGTTGCAGTGTTGGCTTCAACGATGGCGCAAATGCATTGCTTGTGATGGAGACCATTGACTAATCCCTTTGTATAGAGGATGAGTTAATCTACCAATATTAAAAATAAAAAAAAAGAAAAAGTTAGGCTCACTTAATCACTTAGTTACTTTTAGGAATTCTTACATTTTGTGCTTTCATTTTTGTATTTTTTTATTATTCATTTTAACAAACATATTCATTCCAGTCATTCTTATTATCAGATGCTTTGTGAACTATTATTGCTGTGGATACCAAAGGACATGGAGATAGATACCCATGAGATACAGAACATAGAAAATCACAATATTAATGCTGACACTGATTCTGATGCAACATGGCAGCAATGTGTCCTACAGTATGTCTGATTTACTTTTCCTTATCAATTCTAAACCATCCTTTACCAATATATATATATATATTATAATAAATATCTATGCATGCTATCACGCTCTTTTGCATCTCCGGAATAATGCCATATTTGCAGTTCTGTCACAGAGTATTAATCTGGAGTCAGTTGCTTTTCATTGACACTTGGTGCATCTGAATGCTTCACGGTTCACGCATTTCCCAAATCAACCTGAACTTTTATTCTCTATTTAGATCCCACAGGGATCAATGGATTTAGCATAAATATTACAGCCGGTGTGTGATATTTTGATCTGATATCACATTTCTTTCTCGGGTACAGTTTTTTTGTGATGCACACGATATTTTGCGTGGTTTTATGATTAGAGTTGCAACAGCGGATCATAGATTAGTGATCCTTCTTCCATCAGCCACCAAACACAAAGCTGTTAAAAATCCAATCAAGAGTTTGACAGTACACTATTCAAGGGCATGAAATCCTGTCTTTAATATCCTGAAATATATTAATGTAAAAACTTTTTCGTATACTGTACATCCCCGGAGGTGTATCCAATATTAATTTTCCCTGTGAGGGATTTCCCATTCAAAAAATATCAAACATCAGTGACTACTTTTATCATTCGGTCCCACAGTGGCTTAGTGGTTAGCACTGTCGCCTTGCATCTACAGCTCCTGGGTTCGATTCTCACATCTGGACTGTGTGCATGGAATTTGCATGTTCTCCTCGTGCTTAGTGGGCTTCCTCTGGGTTCTCCGGTTTCCTCCCACACACTGTAAATCTGAATAAATTGGCAAAACTCAAAAAATTTAGGTAATTTTTTTTTAAGTAATGATTTTTCCAATTTTACGTAAACAGAACTATCAGTTTTTGAGTTTATAGTATTCACCTGCTCCTGGCAATGGGTCGCCACAGTGGTTTGTCACAAGTTTTTTCACCAGATGCCATTCTGAACACAAACCTCCCATTATTATCTGGGCTTGAGACAGGCACTTCATCCAGTGGCTGGGAATCGAACCCGGCCCTTTCGCATGGCAGGCGAAACACCTACAACTGAGCCACCAGTGCTCTGGTACTTTAGGGTGCCCAGATTATATTTACAGGTCATGTGAAGATAGACCAATCCACCATCTTGATCAAAACAATTCAACGTGGGCAGTTTATATGTGCATTGATGACATCAGACACAAAATCGCTAGGCTGAAAGATTTTAATTTGGCGGAACTTTAAGGAGACAGTTACTGTGGCGTAAAATATCAAACTTGTTCAGCTAAGTGGAAAAGTGTCATTTCTACAAACTCATAAATACCAAAAAGTTCTGAATACTCATCAAGGTCTATTAATTTGAACTAATTGTAATTGTTTAAGTTAACAATACTCAATGTGTTTAATTACTTCAAGCATTAGGTTTAATACAGTGCAGTCCAAAAACATGGGTTCTTTCCAAACAAATTGTTTCCAAATTGCCCATAGTGCGTGATTGTGTGTGTGAATGGTGACCGGAGGTCCTACCACGGTTGCACAAATTGGAATAAATACAATCGTCACCATTGGCTTCCACAGTCCCTAGGTGGACTACAGAGGTTTGTAGACGGATGGGTGAATGGACGTACACATGACTGTGGAGCAAGGTTTTATAGAGTAAGCAATTATGAATCTTGAACAAAGGTGGAATATTTGCAGTCGGGTAATTCATGTTGGATTTTGAAGGTTATAACCAGTCTCTTTATTTTTGTTTATGTTTTTTTCTGTGAGGAAGAGGTTAGGAATTCCTCTCTGACAGTTTTTAGACACATGATTGAAATCTATTTAATAATAAATACAAAATGAACTAACAATAACCTTAAAAATAAAGTCAAAAGTAAAATCTCATGTATTTTGTGCTCAAAAATAATAAATCCAACATGCACAATTAGTAATATCAAATAATCTTAATAAACATCTCTGAATATTACAACAGTGCAAGATTAAGTAGATGGTGTGTAAAACCAATGAGGAATTTTATCATGGTAAATTATAGTTCATTCCATAATATAGCATATTATTGTGGTACTTCAGATATAACCATGGTAGGCAGCATATGACTTACCAGGGTTGGTATGGTAACACTTTTTAGGGTACAGTAGTAGCCAATTTCTTATCAAAATTACCACATCAGATATGTGAGTACATACTATACTACTGATGTGATATAGTACAGGCAGTACTATATTACTGTAGATACCTGCTGAACTTTGTAAGCTGCTGTGGAGGGTTTCATAACTGGGATTACAGTTCCATATAAATATTATCATTAAGGTACCTAAACACGTATAACATACTATTGACCTGTACACTGGGGCATGTTCTTTAGTACCATCCTAAGGTATATTGTAGACCCATGTACAATCATGGCCAAAAGTTTTGAGAATGACAAATATTTTTCTCAATGTTTGCTGCTAAACTGCTTTTAGATCTTTGTTTCAGTTGTTTCTGTGATGTACTGAAATATAATTACAAGCACTTCATACGTTTCAAAGGATTTTATCGACAATTACATGACATTTATGCAAAGAGTCAGTATTTGCAATATTGGCCCTTCTTTTTCAGTACCTCTGCAATTCGACTGGGCTGCTCTCAATCAACTTCTGGGCCAAATCCTGACTGATAGCAACCCATTCTTTCATAATCACTTCTTGAAGTTTGTCAGAATTAGTGGCTTTTTGTTTGTCCACCCGCCTCTTGAGGATTGACCACAAGTTCTCAATGGGATTAAGATCTGGGGAGTTTCCAGGCCATGGACCCAAAATTTCAACGGCTTGGTCCCCGAGCCACTTAGTTATCACTTTTGCCTTATGGCACGGTGCTCCATCGTGCTGGAAAATGCATTGTTCTTCACCAAACTGTTGTTGGATTGTTGGAAGAAGTTGCTGTTGGAGGGTGTTTTGGTACCATTCTTTATTCATGGCTGTGTTTTTGGGCAAAATTGTGAGTGAGCCCACTCCCTTGGATGAGAAGCAACCCCACACATGAATGGTCTCAGGATGCTTTACTGTCGGCATGACACAGGACTGACGGTGGCGCTCACCTTTCCTTCTCCGGACAAGCCTTTTTCCAGATGCCCCAAACAATCGGAAAGAGGCTTCATCCGAGAATATGACTTTGCCCCAGTCCTCAGCAGTCCATTCGCCATACTTTTTGCAGAAAATCAATCTGTCCCTGATGTTTTTTTTTGGAGAGAAGTGGCTTCTTTGCTGCCCTTCTTGACACCAGGTCATCTTCCAAAAGTCTTGGCCTCATTGTGTGTGCAGATGCGCTCACACCTGCCTGCTGCCATTCCTGAGCAAGCTCTGCACTGGTGGCACTCAGCAGCTCACCACTCACCACAGCTGAATCCTCTTTAGGAGACGATCCTGCCGCTTGCTGGACTTTCTTGGACGCCCTGAAGCCTTCTTAACAAGAATTGAACCTCTTTCCTTGAAGTTCTTGATGATCCTATAAATTGTTGATTTAGGTGCAATCTTAGTAGCCACAATATCCTTGCCTGTGAAGCCATTTTTATGCAACGTAACGCGTTTCTTTGCAGGTCACCATGGTTCACAATGAAAGAACAATGATTTCAAGCATCACCCTCCTTTTAACATGTCAAGTCTGCCATTCTAACCCAATCAGCCTGACATAATGATCTCCAGCCTTGTGCTCGTCAACATTCTCACCTGAGTTAACAAGACGATTACTGAAATGATCTCAGCAGGTCCTTTAATGACAGCAATGAAATGCAGTGAAAAGTTTTTTTCGGGATTAAGTTAATTTTCATGGCAAAGAAGGACTATGCAGTTCATCTGATCACTCTTCATAACATTCTGGAGTATATGCAAATTGCTATTATAAAAACATCTGCAGCAACTTTTCAAATTTCCAATATTTATGTAATTCTCAAAACTTTTGGCCACGACTGTACTATATTATAGTTCATGTACCATTGTACCAAAGGATGTTCCATTGTAGAACAATGTACCATAGTGTGGTCCATGTATTATACTATGTCAACCAAATAAGTACAATAGTACTGTCAAAAATACCATGGTAGCTATACTATCATAAAATTTCCTGTCAGTACTTACATTTCACTTTGTGTGCCAATTTGCTAATTCCTTAATAGATGTATACACGTGTGTCAGGTATGTACACTGACAGTCAATGAAAACTTTGAGGCCATACTTTTTAACCCAAGTTTTATTTTAGAACCCAAAACTGTTTTTGTTTCATATAAATCATTTCTTGAGGTTGCTGACATGCATTAACAAAGATTTAAAGTTTCAAGAATAACTTAAACACGGTAAATTTAACAAAAGAAAATTGCGTCTAACACACACAAATTCACAACAGTCAATAGCGGGTATGGCCCCCAGGTGCATTGATGCAGGCGGCCATCCTTTGGCGCATACTCCTGACAAGACGTCGGATTGTGTCCTGCGAAATCCTGTCCTACTCTTGCTGTAGTGCCTGGATCAGCCTCTGCCTATTTGGTGGCTGGGGAACCCGATTGCTCACCTGGCCACACTCGCTCCCGACCATCCGGATGATCCAGACAGAAACGGCTCTCATCTGAGAAGAGCACACCTGCCCAGCGCTGCTGTGTCCACCGGAGGTGCTGCCTGGCCCAGTGTAGCCGTGTCTGACGTTGAACCCTAGTCAGGATATTGGTGCGTAAAGGTCGGCGTGCTTGGAGGTCGACATCCCGCAATCGTCGCCGCACAGTGGGGCTGCTGATTCGGGAGTTGTTCCTGCCAGGGGTTTCTCGTGCTGTACGGCTGGCAGGGCGAAACCGGTCCCGCAGGTGCTGCAGCTGGATGTAGCGATCCTGCTGAGGGGTTGTCACTCTCTCTCGCCCTGGACGTGGTCTATCATCAACAGAACCTGTTGCAGTGTGCCGTTGAACCAAGTTTCTGATTGTGGGTTGTGAACAACCCATACGTCACGCGATCTCGCTGCAGCTCAAGCCGGCTTCCACCATACCCAGTGCCCGGAGACGCTGTTCACGTGATAGATGTGGCATGATGACGTTCACTGGACTAATAATGGTGGTCTTTATTGGGCCCTTATATAGGCCTCCAAAACCAATCCTCAAATTATTCATGTACGCATTGAGTATTGCACCATGGGTGTTTGGGCCACATTTGAAAAGAGACCATCCCTGGGGGCCTCCGAGTGGCGCAGTGGTTAAAGCCCTATCATCCGGAGATATCCTAGTTCGAATCCCGGGTGGTGCTGTAACCTCTCGCAGCCGGAGGTCTAGAGAGTGCTGATTGGCCGAGCTCTCTCAGAGGGGAGGGATGAGAGGTACTTAGTGCTCCCACATTAATCACGGCTCTACAGCCAGTCAGGGGCGTCTGTGAGCTCGCGGAACGGAGGGAGCGGATAGCGCTGTCCTCCGAGTGTGTTACGCCGCCCCCAACGGTGCGCGAGCGAGCAGTTCGAAAAGATGCGGTCGGCTGGCGTCACGTGGTTCGGAGGAAACACGTGATAGTCTTCGGCCCTCCCGGCTGAGTGGTAGTAGTAGCCTTAATGTGGAAGCCCCCTAGTGACGGGGAGGAATTGGACACGACTAGATTAGGGAGAAAATCGGGGAAAAATCCAAAAAAAAAAAAAAGAAAAGAGACCATCCCGTGTGCAATGAACTGTGAAACCATGACAACTCAACATTGTCTGAACTACCCAAACAGCAAGATATCAGCAAATCCACAAGGATCATTTCAAACCCCAGTACAAATAGAAACACTCGTACATTTATACCTGAAAGTTTCTATTGACTGTCAGTATATATGTTTCTGTCATTCTATACATGTCTGTCTGTTAACATTGTACAAAGATGGAAAAAAGAGTTAGAGAATAAGAAAATTATTCAGATATAATGTATATCCAGAAGCATATTTGTGTATGATATACAGTTCAATATGTTAATTATGCAATTTACACTTGCAACAGAAGGTTGTTAGTTTATTTTATTCATTTTTTTTTCTCAGTCCAGCTAAGGATTCTTGCTTCCTCTCTCCATGCCCCAGGGGGATTGAGGAGATGTTTCTGCTATAAGCAAGGTTTTTCCCCCATTAACAGCAGCTGGTGTTTGGTTGTGGTGCAAAAATTCATTACTTTCAGGAGTATTCCTAGTCTTTCAAGATTTAAAAGTGACTTGTACTTGAACCTGGGCTGAGAGTATGATGTGTTGCAAATACAAGGCAGGTCTTAGGAAAGGAGATAATGTTACTATCTGTAGTAAACTGTAGTTTGTGGTGAATTTGAAATGAAATGTATTAATTTATGGCTAGCTAAAATATCATTAAATAATATCAGTTAACTCAACCAAAAAAAATAAAAATAAATAAATAAATAAACCTTGCACCTCCAAGTTCCGTGTTCGTCTGTGTGCATGGCGTTTGCTTTTTCTCCACATGCTTGGTAGGCTGTTTCGTGTTTCTATATTGCCACGTAGTCTGTGAATGTGTATATGTGTATGCCCTGTGATGGATTGGCACCCAGTCCAGGCTGGACCCTGCCTCATGCCCTAAGTCTCCGGGAATAGGCTCTAGGCCCCCTGTGACCCAGTATACTGTACAGGATAAAGCAATATAGACAATGAAGGAGTGAATGAGTCAGAGTGGACATTTGTTCTAATTTGGTCACAATAACTACCATTTAGAATATTTCTGTGGGTGTAGATACAATATTTTCACTTCATTAAACACAAAGCTTTAAAAATATGCTATAACTGTGAAAACATGTTTTATTAAATATAATATGGTCATGGTAATCAAACACAAAAGTGCAGAGGTTGAAATCATTAAAAGAACTGAAATGACAAAAGTGATGTAAATAAACATTAAGTACACGTTTTTTTTTTTTTAATGCGATTTAATTGTCTTATATGTTCAGTTTCAGAATTTGCTCTGTTTTTGAACATCAAATATTTTTGAGTAAAAAAACGGAAAAAGAAAAAAAAAAGAAAGAGAGCCTCATGGTGTATACCATGAATATCTTTGTCTTAACTTATGAATAGTGCTGACTAGGGAATTTATAATGCATTTAGATTTCAGAGTATGACTTCTTTTTGCTTTTTTAAAATGTCATATATATCCCGGGGTCATGCTGTGAGCATATGATATATATCACATGATATATTTTTCGGAATTGTCGGCATTGATCTGTTCACTGACTGGCATTGTGTTAGGCTGTAGCGAATTTTAGCAAATTGATTTTTAGCATGATTTTATAGAGAGCTGAATGAGGGCTGACAGCTGAGATAATTTTCTGCTGCTTCTTGCTCAATTTTGGTCTGAATTACCAAATAGTTTCCTAATGCACATACACTCGCTGACACTTTCTATTTCTGTCAAAAACACAGCATAGCTGAATGGATCAATGGCCCATCAACACATTTTTTTTTTCATTTAAGAAATGACTAAAAGAATAAGTTTTAAGACATTAAATTTCAATGTTAGTGTAGCCCTCCCACCAAGTAGTATCGCACTAGCACTAGAGGTTTATTAAGCCTGAACATAATGACTAACATGAAGTTGATGTGTCAAGGTAAGGAGGTAAATTATTATTAAGACACAAGGATTCACAAGAGTAGTAGGTGCTGACACAGGTAAGTGAAAATATTTATTATTATTATTATTATTATTATTATTATTATTATTACACCCTAAAAAATGCTGGGTTAAAAATAACCCAAACTGGGTTGTTTTTAACCCAGCTGCCGGATAAATATTGGACCAACTACATGCTGGGTTAATTTAACCCAGCAAAATGGGGGTAAAATATTCAATCCAAATACTAGGTCATATTTAACTATAATGATGTTTTAATTCTACCTCACAATTAGGTTATTATTATTTTTATGTTTTACATGTCTATGGGTAAAATAGTTTAAACAGGTAAATTACTTTGATATACTGGTATTATTACAAAATACTATTACAAAAAAAAAAAAAAAAAAAACTCTAAGTTTTGCAAACCATACATATATGCAATAAACACCACCCAATTAATTGTATAAATCATAGAAAAATATTTATATTTATTTTTCAAAAGCACAAGATCAGAATATAGTTGCAAGCAATGATGACGGGCCCAAGCACCCCGTGCCATCGCCACCGCACAACCTGTGTCATTCGAGTGTGTTAAGACCTCGAAAAAGCCATCGCCACTCGGTTGCACCTCACAACCTACACACACCACACACTATACAGGGCTAATGTCAGTTTGGGCCCTAAATATTTGTTGGGTGCATTAGTGTGCGTCGTGAGAGAGGGGTGTGTATATGTGTGTGTGTGTGTGTGCACGTGAGTGTAAACATTTGTAATATGGGTGTATGTATGTGTGGATGTATGTGATGTATGAGTGTGTTTGTGTGTGTGCATGCAGCATGCCTGCGTGTATGTGCGCGCATTAGTGTGTAAGGGTTAGTGTGTGTGAGAGTGTGGGAGAGAGGTGAGTGACGTGTAGATGTGTCAGTCTGTGTGTGACGAGTAAATGTGCTTGTGTTTGTGCTTGTTTGTGTGTATGGTAGTGATGTGTGTGATAGTGTGTGAGATGTGTTTGTGTGTGTTAACATTTGTGATGTGTATGTGTGTACAATAAACCGCAGGTGCTGGAAGAAAAGCCTCACACTATGATGTTCCTGAACGTGATGTCACTGAACGTGATGTCACAGATGGTGTCACTGAATATAATGTCACTCAATATAATGCCACACAGAAAGTTATCAATCGTTTTTCGGCGTACATTTAAGACATTATCACGGCTGACCCGTTTGAGATATCGAAAATCCCTCCGCAATTTTGCATCATCAATGTCTTTAGATCTCTTTGGGCCAGTTTGGTAGCGATTGTATAATTTCCCTAGGAGGAGTATATCAAAATCCATCGGGTGCGTTTTTTGCGAACGACCCAAAATAACTGGCCTCCTGTTGAATTTAGCCCAGGACATGCAGCACGAAAGTTGTTCGGCTCGATGAGCTCTAAATGTGTACCGAGTTTCGTGTGCCTACGTGAATGTGTGTATGAGCTAGGCAGCAAAATCTCGTGTGGGGGCCCCTTTGGGCCCCGGGCCACGAGACTCTCAGGCATCCAGATGGCAGCAGATTCCAACCTGTCTGCCAAGTTTCATGAGTTTTTGAGCATGTTAAGACCCCCGAAAAGTCCAAAAGGGTGGGAAAAAAAATAATCCTAAGGAAAACAAGAGGGCCCTTCACACACTATGACAACATAGGGCTGATGTCATAGTGCTTGGGCTCTAATCACATACTATGACAACATAGGGCTGATGTCATAGTGCTTGGGCCCTAATAATACAAAACAAGTTCAACAGCGACATCATTACGATACTATTACTCAGAAGCACTAATGCCTGAGAGCAATGCTGGTCATTATCTCCCAACATCAGGATGTAGGGGTTCGGCCTCGACACTTCAGCCTGCTGGAGATATTCCACAGTGTTCATTCCAACCTTAGAAAGAAAAGAAATTAAAGAAAGTAAAAGTTTATGGAAAAATCGAAAAGGTTGGCTAGTATGCATGTTTGTAAGAAGATTAGTGTTTTGTAACACCTCAGCATTTTATATGTGGTTGCTAACGCTAGCAACCTGGCTAAATGCTAGCGTCATGCTGGCACTACAGTTAACAGTTTAGCTTTCATTCATCACTTCACCATTTTCATACATCCTGCAAGCATTCTACAAAGAAAGCTAAAAAGCTCAGACATTTTTGCAGTTTCTTTCATACACAGGTTTGGCTAGCTAGCAGCCATTGTCAGATAAACTAGCATGCTATAGCACAGACCAGGCTGAAAGTTTGAGTGTAACGTTAACACGATAAGAGTAATAAATGTTTCATACAGTGAACAAATTCAGTCATAGGTGAGTGAAAGTGTGTATACAGACCTTATATTTAACGTTTACATTTCCTCTTAAATGCGTGAGGAGGAAGACCAAAAACAAGACACAAAGCTGACACAGCCACTGAGTACACCGGTGAACTTCGGGGGAGGGGCGGTCTTGTCTGTGATGTTAGCTGTCACTAGCTAACCCAACTCCAACCCAGCAAACAGGGTTAAACAAAAAGTACCCAATTCCCTGTAAATAACCCAGAAAAATTACCCAACAGAGGCAACCCAGCGTTCGGGTAGTAAAAACAACCCAGCATTTTTTAGTGTGTATTATTATATGGATTAATTGCATAAACAATGCATATTAACAGATTCACCACAGCAGTCTTCGGAGTAGAAGATACCAGCTCTTGTCTCACTGAATCATGGCATGATGAGTGATGGTGTTGCCTGATTGGAAGTGATATCTGTTTACAAATCTGTCTTAACCAAATTATTAATGAAGCAATATTACATGAGAGGGAGGGCTGTTGTGTTGAGGTCATAGGCATGAAGTAGTTGCCTGAGTCCTGAGGTATCACAGCTGTGACGATATCGAGCACAACAGCACTCCTTGTGATATTTTTTTGATAGAAAATTCCCTAAAACAGCAGTTATTATTACCAGATGGTGAATTGTTTGTTTTAACCAGTTATTTTGCTCCACCAGCACATACTGCATGTTTCAGTGAGAAGAATCAACCATGGTGGTGGTTGACACCCCTGTAAATCTCATAAGTTTCTCTTCATGTTGTATTTTCACATATCCCCGAAGTTAGAATATCACCTAACTTCGGGTTCTGCGATTAAATTTCAAATATCATTAAATGGAAAGCTAGTGCGCTAGGATGTTCAATCCATTGTGCCATACACCAAGTGGGGTCCTTGATTAGCTCACCTTAGGTGTAAATACAACAACACAGAGGCAATTCAGAATGACTTAGAAGCAATTATTAAGTAGACAAAGTGTTATTTTAATAACATAACGTCATCAGAAGTGTTACTTGTTAAAGTGCGCCCATGGCTGGTTTTGAATGTGGGTTTTGCCAGGTAGCGGCTTTCTCCTCAAATTACGGTACATGAATACTGAACTACTTTCCCTCATGCTGTGACTGACAGTTAGTGCAATTGAAAGACTCTCATCTAATCAGAATATTCTGACAGAACTAAATGTTGCATAGCCAATTTTCAAGAGTAGTTAAGTGCAGTTTAGACTGACTCATGGATTGCTTTTTTGCTGAAGAATAAGCACTTGACATTTAATGGCACATGATGTCCAATCAAGCACATGACTAATGGCCAGTTAATTAATAGTTAGAAGATTTGGATGCAGTGGGTCAAATGCTAACACACAAAGGATAATGAATATCTCTTTAGGGTTTGGAACTTGGTAGAAACTGAGCTACCAATGGGCTCCTGGGTCATGCAGTCATTATCCTCGGATTTCTCCTGTACTTATCCAATTGATTTGTTGGCCTTAATGCTTAAACCTTCAGGAAACAACACAAAGAAACACTTCACACTGATAATGTCACACATGAACATGTCATCACACAACTGATGTACAGAAATGTACTGATACTGATACTGGCATTAGGTGTCTGTCCGATTATTCTACGATACTGATTTCTAGAACAGTCCTCTTCAACTGTAAACCTGTTTGATGAAAAGCATCCCCGAGGGTGAGGTCACGCGACTTTTGCAATCTACAATTTACAATTTAGTTAAGTCTCTCTCTGGAGGTGATCTGTAAATGCTTTTGAAAAGGCTTTACAGTGCACAAGTTCCCTGTGGTTACTGATTTAACGATTCATAGAGCAGCTGTCTGTTTTATCAGGAAATGTATCACCTCTGGGCCTCCGCTTATTAGCAATTCTTACCCATTCTTTTTCTCTCTGTCTAGCAAAACACATGTCTGATTTATATGTCCATTACCGGTCTGAATCATATTCATTCCATCACATTGTCCATATTTTGTTTGACCCTTTAATTTCCTGGAGTAAAAAGCTTTCTGTTTGTTAGAGTAATCATGCACACTGTATATTCTAGCACATTAAGTAAATAAATGTTGCACATGGATCCACATACTAATGTGAATGAGTCTACTTAGTGAGCGAGTCGCTTAATTAGCTCTCTTTATGTCCTGTCTCTCACTCACCTTTCTATTTTCACTCAACCTCTATATATGCACTATATTGTCAAAAGTATTCGCTCGCACGTCTTCAAATTCATATGCCCTCAAGTAAAATCCGATTCTTAATTCATTTAGTTTAATATTATGGAGGCCCACACTTTGCAGATATAACAGCTTCATCTCTTCTGGGAAAGAGTTGGGATTGTGTTTGTGGGAATTTTTGACCATTCTTCCAAAAGCGCATTTGTGAGGTCAGATGCTGACCTACAGTCTCAGCTCTAATTCATCCCAAAGTTGTTTTAGTGAGTTCAGGTCAGGACTCTGTGCGGGCCAGTCAAGTTCTTCCACACCAAACTCGCTCATCCATGTCTTTATGGATGTTACTTTGTGAACTGGTGCGCAGTCATGTTGGAACAGGAAGTTTGGTTCCCACAAAGTTGGGAGCATGAAATTGTGCATTAAGTTCTGAATTGTTCTGAAGCATTAAGAGTTCTTTACACCAGTTCTAACATGACTGCGCACCTCTGCTCTATAAAGACATGGATAAGGTATGGGAGAAACTTCCCAAAAGAATTGAAGCTATTATAGGTGCAAAGGGTGGTCCAACCATATGTATTTAGAATTAGATGTTACTCAAGTTCATATGCACATGAAGGCAGGCAAGCAAATACTTTTGGCAATAGAGAGAGAGAGGGAGAGAGAGAGAGAGCTATAACCTTATGACCATGGACAGGTGAGGTGTGTAAAATGTCTAATATTTTATTTGAATATATATAAAAATCACCAAAAATGGGAACCAAAAAAGTTCTTCAGGAAGCCTGAGAACTATTCCTCAAGACATTGGTTATCTTACTACATTGACATCTGGAGGTAGGTGGGATATATTAGGCAGCAACATCTTGACCCTGACAGATTTGTTGAGAGCAGAAAAAACTGGGCAACTGCAAGGACTTGAGTGACTTTTAAAAGGGCTGAATTCTGATGCCTGGGTCTCTCTAAAACCACAGTTGTTGTGGACCCCCAGTGGTCAGGACATACCAAATGTGGTTCAAGAAAAGTAAATAGTGAACCGGTCACAGGGGTCATGTGTGGCCAGGCCTCACTGCTGCACATGCGGAGTGAAGGCTGGCCCATGTAGACTGAGCAAATAGAAGAGTTATTGTTGCTTAAATTAGTGAAGAAGTTTATACTGGTCTAATAATACAGTAGCAGCACCTTTATGGTGCTGGATAAAAGACGATCCGACACCTTTAAGAGAAAGCCATCATTCTCTCCAGTTTGAGGCCTGCTCTCCACTATAATCAATTGATGTAGAAACCCGCCATGATGAACAGTCTGACAGCAGGAAAGGAGACGAAGGGAGGACTGTGTGAATGAGGAGGAGGAGGGATGAGATGATGGTTAATTTACTAGAGCAGATAAAAGAGAAATGGGAGAGCCCTTAAGATATATTTTGAAGGTGAATGTAGGTCTTTTCCATTACATCTTTATTTTGGGGGCATTAAGTATGTTATCAGTGGGGTGCATGGTTTATGATTCTTATTCAACTTTAGTGAGCAGTTTGTCCTGGTCAGTAGATCTGGAGCCTAAACCAGGAACACTTGGAGTGAGGAGCAAACACACCCTGAACTGGATGCCAGTCCATTGCGGTTGCAAATTTAGATTCGTTTCGATAAAAGTTTGTCATTGTGTACAGTACACTGTAAACCCTAATGCTCAAAGTAATTAAACATATTGAGTACCATTAACTTAAATAATTACAATTAGTTCAAATTAGTAGACCTTGATGAGTATTCAGAAATTTTGGTATTTATGAGTTTGTAGAAATGACAGTTCAAGTTAGCTGAACAATTTTGAAATTTTATGTAACTGTAAGCACTTAAGTATCAGTAACTGTCACCTTAAAGTTCCACCAACTTAAAATCTTTCAGACAGGCGATTTTGTGTCTGACATCATCAGGGCACTGCTGGCTCAGTGGTCGGTGTTTCGCCTGCCATGAAGTGCCTGTACCAAGCCCAGATAAAATGGGAGGGTTGTGTCAGGAAGGGCATCTGGCGTAAAACCTGTGCCAAACTTGTGTGCAGACCGGATTATCTGCTGTGGCGACCAGTTGCTGGGACCATGAGTTGAGTTGAGTTAGGTTGAGTTAGTTTAGGTTGAGTTAGGCTACTCAATAATGCAAGTAAAGATGATAAAAATATGAATGAGTAGAACAAACTGAAAAACTGATAGTTCTGTTGGAATTGGAACCAACATTATTTTTTGAGTTTTGCCAACTTATAAAACAGGTTTACAGTGTACATTATATGTACCAAGCCTGCAAATGAAATAAAAGTATGATCTAACCTGAAGTATACAAGCAATATTTACGATAAATATCAAATGCCAATACAATATAAGGCCATGTACTGGTAGAGGTATGGAAGTCTGTTTCGGAAGGGTCAACTTATTGGCCTGCATCAAGCAAAGAAAAGGTGATTGCTTAAATTGCAAAAACTTGTTTTTTTGATTGGTAAACTCATTTCTAAAAACCAGAAGAATAGTATTGAACTATCACCTTCCAGGATGAAATGTGAAAAATGGGTTTCTCAGGGTAAGAAGAGAGGTGGATGAAGTGATGCACATATTATGCACATATTATGCCTATCGCCTACAGTATGCTACAATCCTGTGGGGGCAGCAAAAAATGAGGCCAACTGACAATCTAAATGTACTGAAAAACCTTTTTTTCCTCCACATGAAGGAGTTTTTCTTTCCTAATGGCATGGGCATATTCCAAAATGACAATGCCAGGATTCATTAAGCTCAAATTGTGAATGGGTGGTTGAGGGAGCATGAGAGATCATTTTCACACATGGACTGACCACCACAGCGTCCAGACCTTAACCTCATTGAGAATCTTTGGCATGTGCTAGAGAAGGGTTTACACAGTGGTCCGACTCTCTCATCACCAATCCAAGATCTTGAAGAGAAATTAATAAATCAACATGAAATATCCTTTACTGAAATAAATGTGTCACATTGAATAAGCTAATCAAAACAATGCCATGGCTGAAAGCAAAGCAAAAGGTATTACAACATAATCTTTTAGGGCCAAGACATGTAGATAATTTATCGAAGTTTTCAAAAAATTCAATAAAAATTTCTTTTTTTTTTTTTTACTTTTTTCCCACCCTTTTCCCTTGCTAATGGTCACCACATGAGATCATTTGATTCACAAGTTACTGGCACAGGACAAGTTACACTGGAAGCCCTTCCCACCCATTTCTCCAGGCTTGGGAAAGCCTGCATCTTAGTGATTGGGGATTATATACTGTGCAGTATACTGTAGGCACATGGTTATGGGGCTAACAATGACAACCCAATAGTGGAGGGGGCTCAAACCCCCAATCCTCAAATAAGCATCTCAAACCCTCAACCACTAATGAGCCACCACTACACTGTCCTAAAGACACCACATCAATTATCAATCTTGCTCATAGTGCATATCCCATTTAGTGTAGCTGTGAAGGATTGTATTTACCCATCTTAAGAACTTCCCATTGTATTACTGTAAACGTAACTTTTTAACCTACACCCTAAAAAATGCTGGGTTAAAAATTGGACCAACTACATGCTGGGTTAATTTAACCCAGCAAAATGGATTAAATACCCAGCAAGATGGGTAAAATATTCAATCCAAATGCTAGGTCATATTTAACTATAATGTTGGGTTAATTCTACCTCACAAATAGGTTATTATTATTTTTATGTTTTACATGTCTATGGGTAAAACAGTTAAATTACTTTGATATCCTGGTCTATATCATGGGTCTAGCTGGTGGTGCTAGCTAGACCCAGCTGATGTTGCTGCCGTGGGCATATGGGTAGGCATGAAGGCAGAGGGGTGTGCAAACAGAAAGAGTCTTTATTTAAACAAACTCAAAAACAGACAAACGAACAAAGAAACAACAAACTCAAACTAAAACTAGGGCTCAGGAAAAACACAGGGACGGCACGCTAACACAGGGACAAGAACTGACATGGGAACCAGGAGCCGACATGGGAACCAGGAGCCGACATGGGAACCAGGAGCCGACATGGGAACCAGGAGCCGACATGGGAACCAGGAGCCGACAGAGAACTGGGGATGAGGAAACATGGAGCTGAAGCTAACTAAGACACATAGGGGAACTAGAGACTGGAGAGACAGGAGACGGGAGAGGCAGGGCTAGACAGGACTGGAGACTGGAGAGACAGGAGACTAGAGACAGGAGACTAGAGACAGGGCTAGACAGGACTGGGGACTGGAGAGACAGGAGACTAGAGACAGGAGACTAGAGACAGGAGACTAGAGACAGGAGACTAGAGACAGGAGACTAGAGACAGGAGACTAGAGACAGGAGACTAGAGACAGGAGACTAGACTGGCTGGGTTAGTGATTAGTTGGGTTAGTAGCTACATGGAATGCTGGGGACACTGGATGCTGACCTAACCAGGTTAGTATCTAAAGGAGTTAGTGGCTAACCGGGTTAGTACTGACCTAATGTTGGGGAACTGAACACAAAAGGCTAAGCACACATGAGGCTATTCCAAACTAGGGGCTAACCCTACTAGCAATCAAGGCCTAGTAGCGGCTAACCCTGCTAGCGGCTAGGCCTGCATGTGGCTACACAAAACTAAACAGACAAAGAATTAAACCAGAAGACAGAACAGTACTTACACAGGAGGAGACACAGCCTAACTAAACACTGAACAGAACAGCTCCATGAATCCAGTAACACAAGGAACATAACGAAAACACAACTAGAGCCCTCTTTAAACAAAGGCAAAACATTATAACTAAAATATAAACAAACAAAAAGGAATGCCCACATGATGGTAGTTACAAAAACAAACAAACCTACAGACCAACAAACAATGCTCGACCCAGTTTCCCAGAACAAACTGCTATTTATAGAAACTTTAATGAGGCACCTCAGTCCAGGTGAGCACTCATCACCTGACTGAGGTGCCTTCTGGGAAACTGAGTCAACCAACAAGAACTACACCAGACAGACAGACATAAACAGTGACCTCTAGTGGAGGTTCCTAACAGTCTATTACAAAAGAAAAAAAACTCTAAGTTTTGCAAACTATACATATATGCAATAAACAACACCCAATTAATTGTACAAATCATAGAAAACATTATTATTTTATGTACTATATTTTTTTTTTATTTTTCAAAAACACAAGATCAGATAATACAAAACAAGTTCAACTGCGACATCATTACGATACTATTACTGTGTATAGTGCTGGTCATTATCTCCCAACATCAGGATGTAGGTGTGCGGCCTCGACACTTCAGCCTCCTGGAGATATTCCACAGTGTTCGTTCCAATCTTAGAAAGAAAGAAATTAAAGAAAGTTAAAGTTTATGGAAAAATCGAGAGGGTTGGCTAGTATGCATATTTGTAAGAAGATTAGTGTTTTGTAACACCTCAGCATTTTATATGTGGTTGCTAACGCTAGCAACCTAGCTAAATGCTAGCGTCATTTTGGCACTACAGTTAACAGTTTAGCTTTCATTCATCACTTCACCACCTTCATACACCCTGCAAGCATTCTACAAAGAAAGCTAAAAAGCTCAGACATTTTTGCAGTTTATTTCATATACAGGTGGGGTCCTTTGGTTTGGCTAGCCATTGTCAGATAAACTAGCATGCTATAGCACAGACCAGGCTGAACGTTTGAGTGTAACATTAACACGGTAACAGTAATATATGTTACATACAGTGAACAAATTCAGTCATAAGTGAGTGAAAGTGTGTATACAGACCTTACATTTAATGTTTACATTTCCTCTTAAATGCGTGAGGAGGAAGACCAAGAAAAAGACACGAAGCTGACACAGCCACTGAATACACCGGTGAACTTCGGGGGAGGGGCGGTCTTGTCTGTGATGTTAGCTGTCATTAGCTAACCCAAGTCCAACTCAGCAAGCTGGTTTAAACAAAAAGTACCCAACTCCCTGTAAATAACCCAGAAAAATTACCCAACAGAGGCAACCCAGTGTTTGGGTAGTAAAAACAACCCAGCATTTTTTAGTGTGTATGGTTGCATAAAACTTTGTTTTTTTCCTCAGTGATTGGAATCTAATTTCCTCCTGTGCTCTTATTACCCACTTCGTATGAAGCTTCAATTAATTTATTTTTAATCACTTTGGCTTCCTGCCCCAGTGCCAATATAATCCGTACAGATGCTACAGTAGCTCCTGCTTCTGTCCTTGAAGTAACTTCTTCAAAAACTTGCTTAAGAAAATAAGCCATTCTGTCTTAAACAACAATATGGTGGATTTATCCTTCATCTATAGAAGCCTTTACAATGTATAACAGGCGAGGAAAGAATTAACTTGGGTCTTGAGAATAAAAGATGAGAACAGAGAGACAATTTTGCTTGTCTCAATGCAATAAATCTCGCAGACATTAAAGAGATAGCTTTCAAATAAAGAGGAAGTCAGAGGGTTGAGTCTTAAATCCTCATCAAAAGACAAAAAAAAAAAAAAACAAGGAAGCTGCACATAGTCGAACATATTTTAAATAATCATGTATTTTTCACAGTTAGCATATAAATTGAAACGTTGTGATACGATATAATACACATTTCAGTGAATAAGAAAGCTGTAATAAAGCATCTTTCTTACAATCAAGGCTGCTTTAAAATTCAGCGAACAAAGAAAATCATGTGTTAGAAGAAACGACACTTAAGACACTTAAAATAAAATTGTGCTTCTCACACACAAAAAAAAAAAAGAGTGGACAGAGGCTTTGGGATTGTTCTGTAACTCTGCTTAAAGCTTTTAAGGATATGAAGCTCTGAGTGTGTTCTGTGACTTCTCTACTTTTTACAATAGGTTGTGAAAGAAGCTGCACAGTTCATCTCAGTGGAACACTGAGAACTCTAAACTAGTGAATTATACATGGTGGTTGAAAATCGTACAACGTAATGGACAGTGATTTTAGCTCAATAGAGCTTGATTGCATAGATTACATTCTTTTTCTTTCTTTCTTTCTTTCTTTTTTTTGCATTGTTCCTACTTTTCCACCTCCCTGTAGCTTTTTTTTTTTTTTTTTTTTTTTTAAGATCTTTGACTTCTATCACATTTGCACATTTCTTGTTCTTGTCTGCACACTGCTCATTTACACATAAAATGACGACTAACTTGCACTTTGGGGCATGAACAATGGATGCTGCTGAAACACATACAGTACTGTATCATTACATACTGCATGTTTCAATCAGACCCACACACCATATTTTTACACTTACTGTATGTATATATTTACATTTTTATTCCTCACATAAAACACTGCTGTGTAATTCATATATTTTGTTTTAAATATTATTTATTCTGTAATTTTTGTAAACTTTCAGGATATATATATATATATATATATATATATATATATATATATTTTTTTTTTTTTTATTATTAGAAATTCCATCTTTACTTTAAATCTCTTGTGCAATATTTTCATTGCAGTGAAAGCTTTCTATTTTAGGTCACAGACATTTGTGTAAGCATTTCCCTGCATTTCATATTCTTTATTGTTGTGTACTGTACATGACAATAACAAAATTAGAATTTTGATTTTGAGTACCTTTGAAAGCCATACAAAATATACTCAACATCGTGCGTACATCTATACCGCTTAATTCCCTATACAGGTTCGCAGGAGACCTGGAATCTAGGAATTTATTTATTTATTTATTTATTGGGAGGATTTTTCCCCGATTTTCTCCCTAATTTAGTCGTGTCCAATTCCTCCCCGTCACTAGGGGGCTCCCACATTAAGGCTACTACTACTTCTCAGCCGGGAGGGCCGAAGACTATCACGTGTTTCCTCCGAACCATGTGACGCCAGCCGACCGCATCTTCTCGAACTGTTCGCTCACGCACCGTTGGGGGCGGAGTAACACACTCGGAGGGCGGCGCTATCCGCTCCTTCCGCTTGTGTGAGCTCACAGACGCCCCTGACTGGCTGTAGAGCCGTGATTAATGTGGGAGCACTAAGTACCTCTCACCCCTCCCCTCTGAGAGAGCTCGGCCAATCAGCTCTCTCTAGACCTCCGGCTGCGAGAGGTTACAGCATCACCCGGGAATCGAACTCGCGATCTCCGGATGATAGGGTCAGCACTTTACCACTGCGCCACTCGGAGGCCCCGAATCTAGGAAGTTTAGATTAAGAGCCGGGGTACACCCTGGACAGACCGCCAATCTATTGCACGGCAAACACTCACACACTACGGGCAATTTGGGAACGCCAGTTAGCCTAATCTGCATGTCTTTGGATTGAGACCCAAACCCAGGACTCCAGCCCTGAACTCTAAAGGTGTGAGGCCACAGTGCTAACCACCATGCCACCACGTCACCCTCATTTTTACCTATACTTCTTTGTTATGGTGTGTTTCAGTGAAACATCACAAAACACAAGTCAGATTTTGAATGTGTGTTCAGAAACTAACTTTGCATCTGAGTGCTGGCGTATTAAAATTTAAAGAGAAGTGAGCATGAGACAGAGTGAAATAAATGAAGCAGGAAATTGTTGTTCTGGATTGGCAATAGTCGTACATAATAAATATTTATGACTTAATATTTATGACTGTTGATATCATCTGAGCACTCACACACTTCATAGGACAGGTGAAAGTCATGTGCTTTATAACACTTTGCCTATGTTTATATCAGCCATAACAGTATGAAAACCTGCCTAATATTGGCAGGTTGTATATACAGTACAGACCAAAAGTTTGGACACCCCTTCTCATTCAAAGAGTTTTCTTTATTGTGTTCTTTAGCCCAAACGCATCTCTTCTGCTTGTTGCCTGTCCTTAGCAGTGGTTTCCTAGCAGATATTCTACCATGAAGGCCTGATTCACACAGTCTCCTCGTAACAGTTGTTCTAGAGATGTGTCTCCTGGTAGAACTCTGTGTGCCATTGACCTGCTCTCTGATCTGAGCTGCTGTTAACCTGCGATTTCTGAGGCTGGTGACTCGGATGAACTTATCCTCCGCAGCAGAGGCGACTCTCGGTCTTCCTTTCCTGGGGCGGTCCGCATGTGAGCCAGTTTCTTTAGCGCTTGATGGTTTTTATGACTGCACTTGGGGACACTTTCAAAGTTTTCCCAATTTTTCAGACTGACTGACCTTCATTTCTTACAGTAATCATGGCCACTCGTTTTTTTCTTCACTTAGCTGCTTTTTTCTTGCCATAATACAAATTCAACGTCTTTGAATGAGAAGTTGTGTCCAAACTTTTGGTCTGTAATGTAGGTTCCTCTCTTTTGCCACCAAAGTAGTGTTGCACTCAATGTTCTGAAGCCTTTCTTTGGGAACCAGCAATAACCATTTCATCAATTTGAACTACAGTAGCTCTTCTGTTGGATCAGATTACACAAGCCAACGTTTGCTTCACATGTGCAAGAGTGAGCCTTGGGTTCCCATGACCCTCTCAATGGTTTAACCTTTTTTTTTTTTCTTAAAGCACTTTTGGTAGCTTCTGACAACAGCAGATCAGGAACGTCCCAGAATACCTGCTCTGTCGCTCTGACCCATTTGTCTAGACATCACAATTTGGCCCTTGTCACAGTAGCTTATAATATCACGTTGCAGTGGCTCCTGGAAGTGGGTGAGATATATTAGGCATGATCATATGTCATCATTTGCACTTGTTTCTCACTGGTCATGCCTTAATTTAGATGTTTTTTTCATGCTTGAATGATTCATAGGTTATATTGTCTGGCTTGACAAACAAAAGACATTTCTCAGAATCTGCTCAGGTACAGTGACTGGACTGAAAATGAGACTGAAAAAAAAAAATGCAGAAGTATTCCTCAGTAAGTCTTTATTACTTATTACTTCATTATCTAAATCACCCATTTATAGCTGTGCAAAACCTTGTGTATTTATTTCTGCCATGTGTTTGGTATCATTACAGTATGTGATAATTGTTTGGCTGATTACAGTGTGAGATTATCAGGTTTTTTTTTTTTTTTTTCTTAAAGTCTTTTGCGCATTTGTTTTTTTTTTGTTAAAAAAAACACTCAAACTGGCATTAATGGCTACTTTTACAGCCTACATTTAAAAATCAATATTAACAGGTTAAAGATACACAACTCCATTGCAATTGCTTTGCACTAACGATTCTGAGGTGGGAGAAAGCAATAAAACATCAGCAACAAAGAATGCGAATGAGATTAAAGCAATCTCTGACAACCATCTTCCCACATTCTGGAGACCTCCTACACCTACAAAGACATATGGTCAGTGTATGAAGTTTGGGGGTGGTGAGAGATTATTAAATATCAGGAGAGGGTCAATGTTTTCACAGAAATCTTACCAGAAACTCTGGATTGAGGGTAAAATGGTGGGAAGTGGTTACATATATTGCTTCTTAAAGACACACACACACTATGGGAAAAGCACTGGTATTGTTAAAGATTCTCTGCGAGATCCTAAAACATCTTATTTGTTTATGTGTACACTCCTTTGCTCTCCCAGCCATGTCACCAGTGATGCTTTTGGGACAATAAGCCAAATATCCATCTGCTTTACTGCTACTGCATAAAGTGCCCTTGAATGTAGAGTTCAATTTAAAGTAACTCCACAGTTCATAAAATCCTAAAATTCTTGGCAGTCACAATGTCATCATCAGGGAATCATGATCATCAGCATGGGGAGGCCGTGTCCGTGTATCCATATATCCATCTTCCCTTCATTTCCCTTCAAGAGGAGGAAATACCAATGATATATGAATTATTCTTGTATATTTCATATTATTTATAGAGAGCGTTGGTGGCTCAATAGTAGGCTTCTTGTCTGTCATCTGGGAAACCCAGTTTCACTTTCTAGTAAATGCAGAATGCCCATAGAACTGGTCCCTAAACTATAATAATAATAATAATAATAATAATAATAATAATAATAATAATAATTGTTACATCATCCAGTGTGGCAAAATCTAAATGTCTTGATCAGATGATTCATCTTCATCATTTCGGATACATGGAAATAGGTTCCTGTTCACTACAGTTCTTGGTTTAGTGCTTGGTTGTTTGAGTCAGGATAGACTTCCTTTCAGCAACCAGACTGGTCATTCTCCTCTAATCCACTTTTAATCAAGAAGATGTTCTGCTCGCTAAACTGCTGCATGTAAAACTCCCCAGACTGTGTGAAAAATCCCAGGAGATCAGCAGTTTCTCAAATACACAAACCATCCCATCTGGCACTACCAACTGTGCCTGTGTTAATACTTCCTTCAGGAAATGCTAATCCAGCTTTTCTGTAATAATGCAAATAAGTGTTATGAATCTGTAAACTAGTGTTGACATTGAACTGTAGAACTGAGACTGTATCACAGTGGAGAATGTTCATGTCGTGCCCGGACCTGTGAGATGGAAGAAGTCAAGGAGCTTTGTTGGAGTGCCAGTTTTTGACTTTATAACTGTACTGTCAGCTTAATTTAAGCAGCAAAGTACGCGGCTCTTTATGAAAACGCTACGTGCAACGAAAGCACAGGCTTTATACTGTAGTTGTCTGGGAGAATGTTGCGGTTTCGTGGGTCCCTCCTCAGCAGGCATGGTATCATCAGATGTGTCCTGAGCAAGTTGTATGAAGAAACAGCAGAGCGTGGGCATGGGCGGACAGCAGACAGCTTTCTCTTATGCTAACAGGACTCCGGAGCACTCGAGTTTGGCCCTGGTGAGCCCTGTGGTCCCTGCATCTTGTTTGGTGCACTCCGCCACAGAGTGGCGCTGTATGTGTGTGCAAGAAACGCGTGCACTAAAGAGTCCGTCATCCCAGCACCCGTCCCTCAGCTAGAAGCTCACCCCTGCTGGCGAGTACAGGGAGTGACCTCATGTAAGGGCATCTGTGTTTCCAAGTTGTACTCAAGACCTACAGTACGAGTCACATAGAATGAGAAGCCATGGAGAGGTCCTGTATAGAGAGTAACCACCTTGTTATTCTGGGATTGGTGGCTTTTGCCCTTGCTAACCATTGTAGAGGAGCATGGTACCACAGAGGAGAAAAAAGGCACAAAGCGTTGGTAATGGTTAGCCAGCCTCAAAAACGCACGTACCTGTCGTTTTGTCATTGGGCAAGGGTAAGATCGGACGGCCGCCACTTTCTTCTGTTGCTGCTTTAGCAGGTTTCAGCCGATCTGATACCCCAGGTACTGTGCCTCAATCAGCCCCAGGTGGCACTTCCAGGACTTCCAGCTTTCCGCAGTTTGCCCAAGAACTTTTGAAAGTGTTGTAGATGATCCGTCTAGCTACATGTATGGACCACAACATCATTTAGATGCGCAGCAATGTAAGGGCGATGGGACTTTAAGACAATGTCCATAAGCCACTGGAAGGTAGCTGGGGCTCCATGGAGACTAAAGGGAAGAACCCAATACTGCCAGTGGCCGTGATCTGTGGTGAAGACGTTGTAAGTCTGTAACACTCCTTTGGAACTGTCTACTGTTGAAGGAGCTGTAGAAATAAAACATTATTTAATTAAATAGTCTAATAGTATGTCGGAATAAATGCACAGGATAAACTGGATGTTTTTACCACTTAGATCAGTTCTATTGAAGAGTGGAAATTTTCCTGACATTTAAACACTTGTGTGATTCTCATCCATGACCTTGTGAGACTGACGGGGCATGTCGAACAGTATGTGTGAATTGCTGTGAAATGGATCTGGAAAGATTTTTAGGCCAACCTTGTAAATCAATGTCCACGGTAACTGGTTCCAATAAAATATATAGCCTTCCTTTTTTTTGCTCGTGGTCTTCTCTGCATTTTTGACTGAAAGGACTGTACAGTACATGTGCATTTCGCTTCTGTTGTGGCTTTTGTTATTGTTGTTGAATGTAGTTTCCTTTGCACATTTTACTTTCTAAGAGGTTTGGCCATCCCGTCATCATTTATGTCTACTTTAATTAGTGTGTGTCTCTCTCTGGCACACTCAAATGGCTGAAATCTCCAGGTCCAAATAGCATCATCCATAATCCAAATTGTGCTTTTTTTTCCCCTTAGAGCAGTGCTTTTCAGTCCTGGCCCTTAATGTTTTCTCGTCTCTAAGGCTCTCATTTAACCTCATTAGGAATCTGTCCACTAAGTGCTGAGTTGAAAGGTGTGTTAGAGCAGAAATTCCGGCTAAAATGTACAGCTCACAGAATTAAACAGATAGATGGGATGTAAGTGAGTACATGCTATACTTAAGTACATATTTCACGTATCTATACTTTACTTGAGTAGTTTTATTAGAGGATACTTTTTACTTTTCTCTGCTCAAAAGTAGAGCAAATATCTGCGCTCCTATTTAACAACGTATATTTCTGCGTGGCATTGAATTACATCACCGCATCGGTATGCAGTATTTGAAGCTGGAATTTCGCCATCTGCTGACTATTGTGTGTAATTGCATGGCTTGCATTATCTGTGAGGAGCATGTTTATAATCGAGAGAGAGAGAGGCAGATTTTTTTTTTTATATATAAAAAGGACACTATGCACTAATACATTATAAGGCTTAGATTTTTTAATGCTTTGGCAAATTTCACTGTAAGTACATCTGTCCTTATACTCAGGCACATAAGTTAATGAAGGACTTTTACTTTTACTTAAGTAACATTTGGCCTAAGGAATTTCTACTTGTATTTAAGTACAGAATTAGTGTACTTTGCCCACCTCGGCAGAGGAGGAATATATACTGTACATGAGTCTAAACATACTATTAAACAATGCATACCACATACTGTAGAACACAGTTGGCTGTCCTTCTTAGTGTGTGTGTCTAAATGTGCTCTTGTTGTATGCATGTGTTTTTCTTGTTGCTATGTGATCATTTACTTTGTAAATCAAGGTCCATACAGTTGCTTCTATTTTATGAAGCTTTCTGAGCACAGGTGTCGTGCTATTTATTAATGCATGTGCATAATGAAAGTTGTGGCTCATTTGGAACAATGCAAAGAGATCTTATGAAGAAAAATATCATGAATTTGGGGAAGTTTATTTTTCTATTTCTTATCATAAGATTACAATAAATGTATTATGTATTCACTTATTAAGTATAAGAAAACTAAGTATAATTATATCCTGTCAACAAATGATCGATTCTTTTAAATAGAAAAGTTAGCAAGTTACAAAGACCAAAAATTAAATGTTAAAAAATATCACACTTTTATATTGTTACTGTACATATTTTGGAAATGATGCCCTTGCACAATTTAAATCTCCACCTATTTTTTTTTTTTAATTTCATAGCTTAATTTAATGTTTTAATTAGTTTTATTACAGATTAATTGTATTTTTTTTTTTTAGCATTTCTTTCATTTGTAGTGTAATTCTATGTTTCTGACTCATATAAGCAATCCATACTGTATATGGTTGTGCATGTGAAAAATAAAATTAGGGGTTAATTAGGTCATATTTTTTTTGTTTTTGTTTGTTTGTTTGTTTGTTTTACCAGCAGATTTCAGAGTGGAAATGCATGTTACTTATTATTACTCATCCTAAATGTTAATACAAATTAGACCTTTACACTTGTTTTTATTGGTTCTGCTGAATTACAGTGCATCAGGATACACAGCGCTTTGCTTTTTCAGTTACAGCCTTATTTCAAAATAGATTAAATTCATTAGTTTTCTCGAAATCCTATAAACATTCTACAAAAATTCATCCATGAGAACAACCATCTCTGCAGCACTCCACCAATCAGGTCTGCATGGTAGATTGGTCAGACGGAAGTCCACTCCTTAGTCAAAGTTTGCCAAAAGGCACCTGAAGGACTCTCAGACCAGGAGAAACACACTTTCTGAAGCACCTTTGGCACCAATTACAGCCTCAAGTCTTTTTGAGTATTTTTGCTACAAAATGTCTTTTTTCTTCTGCAAGGTTCTCCTCTCTCCACAGAGGAACACTGGAGCTCTATCAGACTAACCATCAGTTTTTTAGTCACATCCCTGACTAAGGCCCATCTCTCCCGCAATTGCTCACTTTGGCCAGATGGCCCGCTCCAGGAAAAGTCCTGGGGCTTCCTAACTTCTTTCATTCATGGATGAGGGCGGCCACTGTGCTCATCTGGACCTTCAATGCTGCAGAAATTTTTCTGTACCCTTCCCCAGATCTGTGCCTCGATACACAATCCTGTCTCTGAGTTCTACAAACAATTCCTTGAACCTTACAGGATATAGACAGGTGTGTTTCTTTTTGAAATGATATCCAATCAATTGAATCTACCACTGGTGAACTCCAATCGAGTTGTAGAAACATCTCAAAGATGAGACACAATTTTGAGTGTCATTGCAATGGCTGTGAATACTAATGTACTGTGCATATGTTTTTTTTTTTAGTTTTTTATTTTCAATACATTTGCAAAGATTTCAAACAAACTTCCTTCGCGTTGTCATTATGGGGTATTGTTTGTAGAATTCTAAGAAAAATAATTAATTTAATCCATTTTGAATAAGGCTGTAACATAGCAAAATGTGGAAAAAGTGAAGCGCTGCAAATACTTTCCGGAAGCACTTGTCACTTGGGAAAAAAATGCCCCTTCCTTTTTTTTAACTGGGCTTGGGACTGACGCTGCATGCAGTGGCTGGGTTGTATGTGATTAAGGGTTAGCCGAAGGACCCAACAGTGGCAACCCAACGGTGGCTAAACCCCAGACTCTTTGAAACTAACCCACACCCTGAAACGCTTGGCCGACCAAGGCACCATGACAAGTCAGTTATTAATAAATAAAACATTTTAACCACTTCAATTGTTAATGTGCTATTAGTTCTGAATAATGCATTATTTTTTCTTAATAATTAATGAAGTGATGTAATGATTCATCCAATAAGAAGATTAAAATTTAATATGTGAAGGAGGATATAGTATAGTGCATAATTCCAATTATGGTAACTGATTTCAGTTTAAAAAAAAAAAAAAATGCCCTTCTTGATCATTTCCCCTAACAACTGTAAACATGTCTGACAAAACACCATCTGTTTTTCTATATAAAAAAAAAAGAGTTCTAAAAATCATTTTTAAGTTCAAAGAAGAAAAATCTCTCTGTAGTTCTGCTTCCACCAAGTGACAATATGATCTTCTTCCTAATGATCTCAGTTTTTCAGTACAAACTGAGAGACAGAGAGAGAGAGAAAGAGAGAGAGAGAAAGAGAGAGAGAGAGAGAGAGAGAGAGAGAATGCTGCCTTCATATCTACAGCCTCGGCATGCAGGAACAAACGTTAGGGCCAACGTGAATAGTGTCAATGTTATTCTACAGCTATGTTCCAGCTAAATGAAGATACTAGGCACTGGCTGCGTTTTGCTGATGAGCCAAACTGCATGAGCCAAACTGCATCATGGGTAAAAAAAAAAAGGTCTGTATGCAGGACTGGAAAGAGAAGAGAGCAGCTGCCTGCCAAAACCCACATTTAAAACCAGTCGCGGAAGCACTTTCAGCAAGAAAACACATCTGATAACGTTGCCATCTTAACCAACACTTTGTCTACTTAATATTTGCTTCAGAATCGCCTCTCAACTGTGTTGTTCTATTCACGGTTGACGTGAGCTACAAAAGCTAACTAGCTTCCAATACAAGTCTGAATCCTAAGTCCCTCTGTAACCCCTGATTGAGGTCACCATTTAGTGTGTGGAACAAGGGATTGTACACCCTAGTGTACTAGCTTTCCATTTAACGCTGTTTATGAATCACAAAAGGTTCAAAACGTTAGCTGATATCCCAAAGTGGAATGAGTTTAAACATGAAGCAAATCTCATTACTCAGGGAAAGTTTCTCAGGACTCACCTCCTCCTTCATGGTTTATTCTCCTCAGCTTTTGTCTACATAGTAATAATCCATTAATAATTTAAATTTACTTTCACCATGGTTAGTTGCACAACTGTTGGTTTCTAACTGTCGGTTGCCAGCTAAACACTAGTTCCACCAGACATGGTTAATTAGTTCCGTCATTTGCAGAGGAAAATGTGTAGGTGGAGTAAAATAACTGATTAAATAACTGAACAAATTATATTCTCACAATATCACTTCAAGTGTGATATTGCTTAATTGTGTCACAAGTGCTGTGAAATATTAAATCCTGATAGGTCAAAGGTTTTTATTATTATTATTATTATTATTATTATTATTATTAAGCTGCATATATATAGTGCCCTCCATAATTATTGGCACCCCTGGTTAAGATGTGTTAAAAGCCTTAAAATAAAGTGAGTTTTTATTGCACTGAAAATTGTAGAAAAATATAACGTGAATATAAAGTGAATTTTAAGGGGAAATAAAAATCCCTGACTAACAAATAATTATTTTTCATAAAATAACCTCTTCCACAATTATTGGCACCCCTAACAACTCCTAGAAAAGAAATGTAATTGAAGTGTTTCTGTCATTTCTACAGTAGTTTACAAAGTTGATCAGGGTATCTAGGAACATTTCATTAGTAATTTCCTGCTTCCCTGGGGTATAAATATGACGTGACACAGAGGCCATTTCTCTTATCCACTCTTCAACATGGGAAAGACAAAGGAACACACCATTCAAGTAAGGCAGATGTGTGTCGACCTTCACAAGTCAGGCAATGGGTACAAGAAAATAGTCACCCGCCTGCACCTGCCCATATCTACTGTGAGAGGAATCATTAAGAAGTTTAAAAAAAAAACTGGAACAGTAGTAAACAAGACTGGGCGAGGACACAAGTTTATTTTGCCTCCACGCACAGTGAGGAGGATGGTAAGAGAAAAAAAAAAGTTATCCAAAGCTCACTGTTAAAGAACTGCAACAAATGATAGCATCTTGGGGTCACAAAGTCTCTAAAACAACCATCAGACGCTTTCTACATGCCAACAAGGTCTTTGGGAGGCAAGCAAGAAAAAAACCTTTTCTCAGTCACAATCATAAACGCAAACGTTTGGAGTTTGCTAAGCGGTACTGGGGCTTCAACTGGGACAGTGTTCTTTGGTCAGATGAAACCAAGATAGAGCTTTTTGGCAACAAACGCTCTTAGTGGAACACAAAAGATGAGTATGCAGACAAACACCTCATGCCCACTGTGAAGTATGGGGGAGGATCAGTGATGCTGTGGGGCTGTTTTTCTTCCAGAGGCTCTGGGAACCTTGTTAGGGTGCATGGCAGCATGAATGCTTTGAAATACCAGGACATTTTAAAGCAAAATCTGGTGGCCTCTGCCAGAAACCTGAAGATGGGTCGTCACTGGGTCTTGCAGGCAAGATAATGATCCAAAACATGTGGCCAAATCTACACAGAAATGGTTCACCACACACAGAATCAAGCTCCTCCCATGGCCATCTCAGTCCCCAGACCTCAACCCCATTGAAAAACCTGTGGAGTGAGCTGAAGAGGAGAGTGCAGAGGAGAGGAGTCAGGTCACTGGATGATTTAGAGACATTGTGCAAAGGGGAATGTCGAAGATCCCTCTTTCTGTGTTCTCTAATCTTGTGAAACATTATAGGAGACGATTAGGTGCTGTTTTGTTGGCAAAAGGGGGTTGTACAAAGTATTAAACATCAGGGGTGCTAATAATTGTGGCACCCATGATTTGAGGTAAAATAATTATTTCTTAATGGGGGATTATTTTTTCCACTGTATAAATGCACTTGAATTAAATGTTGGAATTTCCTTTTTTTTTTTTTTTTCCATTGTGGTCCTGTGTTATTTGGAAGAAAACGGATTTATTTAGAAGATAAAGAACACATTTTAACCTGGGGTGCCAATAATTATGGAGGGCACTGTATATAGTAATGACATACTCACATTGACTTAACTGATAGACACGTAAATAAAATTGTGCATAATTATTCAGATTTGGTTAAGTTATCTATAAATTATATATATATATATATATATATATATATATATATATATATATATATATATATATATATATTATTTTATGAGCATTTTTTTTTCATTTTATTTTATTGCAGTGAAAGTATCTTATAGAAGTATATGTATATTTTCCACCATGAGAAAGTCACCATGAGAGGCATTGCATTGTTGTTAAATGAATTTAAATGAAAACAGAAAAAGTCATGTTCCACAGACAGAAGTTGTTGATTTCCGAACAATGCCGTTATTGGAAAATGATCAACTTCAGCTTGGTAGCTGTGCATTATTGATGATTTTTTTTTTTTTTTTTTTTTATCATAGCGCCCGCACATTACAAAGATTTCATTGGTGGTGTTACCTGAAAATTGTAAAGTGTGAATAGAACTGCAACCTATTACAATTGACACGCAAAATAAATTACTTCTTTCCACTCACTCAAATATGTGTTGGAAAAATGGCACAGCCGTGATATGGACTGATCACACACAGATTACACCCTCATAAAACACCCACACCTGTCCAGACATGGATGGATGGAGAGCTCTGTATTATTATCGCTGTCCTCTGTCTCCTGCATTAATCTTGCTATATTTTCATAAATAAAAATAAATAAATAAATAAATAAATGAATACATTATATGATTCCTCCGTCATATGCTGGGCTCAGATGGTTACTCTCCATACTTTACTCTCTCTCTCTTCTTTCTCTTCTACATTCATTTTCTGTCTTTTGCCATTTTCATTTTTCTGTCTTTGTTTACTCTGGAATAATGGATGTGGGCACTAGCGATCCCAGCATGCACCCGCTGATGATGATAAAACACTGCTTTTGGGTGACTGATCACTGTCCTGTACACAGTGGGACAGATGTGCTTCATGAAGACTTGCTGGCATGCTCAAAGTTGTCTATAGAAATACTGTTTCAACATCCTTTAGGAAATCTCAACATATATTTATTTAGGTATAGTATATGTTGCAAATAATTAAAGATGTAGTTATAGTTGTGTTATTATAACTGGTCATGATAGGTGATGTTGGATCAGTTCAATTATTTTGGAATTTATCAAATCTAAAAAGCCTTAAGTACACTATGAAATTAATTGCAAGCATTACAGAATATACACACTTATTTAATTCAAAGTGTACATATAGATGGGTGACAAATTAAAGAGCATAAAATATGTCAGTAGTGGTGGGTAGAGTAGCCAAAAAATGTATTCAAGTAAGAGTAGCTGTACTTCAAAATAATATTACTCAAGTAAAAGTAAAAAGTAAGCATCCAAAGTATTAAGATTAAAAAAAGTATTCGGTGAAAAGATACTCAAGTACTGAGTAACTGTTTCAACATAATGTCTGATTTCTTTCTTTTTTTTCTTTTTTATTTTTTTATTATGCAAGCAGTCAGAGAAAATGTAGAAATAATGTAAAAATTTGGACATTTCCAAATAATAAAATAAACGAAATAGATTTAATAAAATAAATGAATAAAACTAATTATCTTTACAAAATAGCACATTAAGGAATAATAAAACACAAAATTCCTAATCTCCCTTTTTTCACAACATATAGCTTTTGGAATAAATCCCTACATTAGGTAACATAAGTATGTTTGAACAGTGTAACTATTTCCAGTGTAAGATATACTGTATATTCAGTCGTCCTGCAAATGACTAAGCAGATATTTGAAAATACCATTAGAACATACAGTATGTACAAGAGGTCTCACTTCACCATAAACTGTGTCCAGCAGAATAAATGTAAGAAAATTATATATTTTTTTAGCCTCTAGTTTATTTGCTAATTATATATGTTAAGATTGCAACATTAAATAAAACAGCTAAACTAACCGCAACATGTTTGTTTCACTGTCTACCACTACAGTAGCCCCCCACCTCCCTTTTTTTTTTTCAAAAAAGTTACTTAAGTAAATGTAACAGAGTAAATGTAACTCATTACTACCCAACTCTGTATGTCAGTAAGATGATACTAAAGCTGAATCCTTTGCAAAATATTATCTTTAAATACCAACCTGAAGTAACTAAATCTGTTTGTTAGTTTTTTTTTGTTTTTTGTTTTTTGTTTTTTTACTCAAATATAAACACATCATGTTCTTTTAGGGCTGCTTAAATCTATAAATCTGATGTTTTTCAGCTCGTATCTGGGTCATTTTCATATAAGACCCTAGACTGCATACTGTACATACTGTATCATGTGATTAAAATGAGAACAGTCATATAGATTTTAATTTCACGTAGGGCGCTGATGTAACCTGTCATGACTGTCAACACAAGGATTTAATAGCAGTGATAGCAACATCTGCTAAAAACAGCTAAAGTGAGCTGCCTGGCATTCTTCCTTCTACTGGAATGAAAAAAATACAATCGACTAGCTACTTGCCGTCCGCCAGAGCATCAATCGTTTGAGGTCAATGAGTGCTTGCACAATTGTGATGTATTTTACCCCAGGTAATGTGAGCAAAGATGTATCGATGTGTGTGTGTGTGTGTGTGTGCATGCTGTACCAGAGGACAGACATGTCCACATTAGAGTCAGGTAAAAGTCACTTGTAATTCTGAATCTGAACCATCATGACATGCAAATCCAATTTGACCAAAAACAAACAAAGAAACAAAAAATCTGAATTAAAAAATATGGCTTGTAATGTGAATGTTGACTACTTTGATTCTTAATTTAGATGCAATTTTATTTACTGCCTTGGCCTTCAAAGGCAGCTTTAAGGGTTCAAAACTAATTACCAACATTATAGCTTATTCTGTGGCCATTCCTTTTCTCAGAAGAGAATGTACTGTATACTGTATGTGTATTACTGCTAGGTTTCTATGATGATGCTAACAAAAAAATTGCAGTGCATTAACCCTGGGTAAAAATGTGATGCTTTAGTATTTATTCTATGAGGAGAAGCTAAAAAGTGGATTTTGCTGAATTATTTCATGCTTGTGCATTAAACAAGAGGGTAAAGGGTGCATCTGCAAAGCTGAAAGCATTCAATCAATTTCTTGTGGTTAAAGCCATCCTGTGAATGTCTGTCTCATTTTTCCCCCCATAGTCTTAGAATGGATCTGATAAAAGAAACTGATTCATAAGATCTGATCGTATTCATAAATGATTTCTGAACACTTGGTAATGCTCTCTAATATGTTCTTACCCTAAGGGGAAATTGATGAGGGTGTTATTATTCAATGTTTATTTGGATTTTGTTCATAAGGACATGGATGGGGTGATGACAACATATAGACATAATGTGCTCAAGTTGGGATGAATGCAACCCTTACGTTCCTTAAATACACACATAAAGCGTAGTAATTAAAGATTTTACAACCCCTGGCAAAACAATGGAATCACCAGACTTTTGTATGATAATTATATGTTTTGGTTTCATAAAACAAACTTGGACCTAATAAATGCACCTAGATCAAGAAGAGGAATTCAAGGTTGAGGAAAAAATATTATATTACCATATAATTTGCATTTCTGAAACAAATATGGGCGGATATTGATTAAATGCAAATTTGACTGCAGGTAAAGAAGAGTGCTTGTAGACCTTGGGAAGCTGATGGCTAATTAAAAGAAAACATGGCCTGAACAAAAAAAGTAATAATTTTAGTCTCCCGGTTTTTGTTTTTATTTATTTCTTTATTTATTTTATGAGGGTAAGTCAAAAATTATCCACACTCCAGCGGATAGTATCCGTCTTATCAGCGCTTTCCGTTCTAGGCTATCGTTTCCTCAAATGACTAAAACAGTTTCTTACTGCGGAAATATTGAAGCTTGTTCAAAGATGGGCAAAGTGTTTTGAAATGGCGATTACAGAAATTATGCATTTTTTTGTTGTTGTTGTTTTTTTACTCAAAAGTTAAATTAAAATTAAATTCTACAGCCAAAATGTGGATAATTTTTGACTCACCTTCTTATACACACGTGGACATAATTGTTGGTACCCTTCAGTCAATGAAAGAAAAACTCATAATGGTCAAAGAAATAACTTTAATCTGACAAAAGTAATAATAAATAAAAATTCTATGAATGTTAACCAATGAAAGTCAGACATTGCTTTTCAACCATGCTTCAACAGAATTAATTTAAAAAATAAACTCATGGAACAGGCCTGGACAAAAATGATGGTACCCCTAGAAAATACTGAAAATAATGTGACCAAAGGGACATGTTAATTCAAGGTGTGTCCACTAATTAGCATCACAGGTGTCTACAATCTTGTAATCAGTCAGTGGGCCTATATATAGGGCTCCAGGTAGTCCCTGTGTTGTTTGGTGACATGGTATGTACCACACTCAACATGGACCAGAGGAAGTGAAGGAAAGAGTTGTCTCAGGAGATTCGAAAGAAAATTATAGACAAGCATGTTAAAGGTAAAGGCTATAAGACCATTTCCAAGCAGCTAGATGTTCCTGTGACTACAGTTGCACATATTATTCAGAAATTTAAGATCCATGAGACTGTAGCCAACCTCCCTGGACGTGGCCGCAGGAGGAAAATTGATGACAAATCAAAGAGACGGATAATCCGAATGGTAACAAAAGAGCCCAGAAAAACTTCTAAAGAGATCCAAGGTGAACTTCATGCTCATGGAACATCAGTGTCAGATCGCACCATCCGTCGTTGTTTGAGCCAAAGTGGACTACATGGGAGACGACCAAGGAGGACACCATTGTTGAAAACAAATCATAAAAAAGCCAGACTGGAATATGCCAAACTACATGTAGACAAGCCACAAAGCTTCTGGGAGAATGTCCTATGGACAGATGAGACAAAAATGGAACTTTTTGCCAAGGCAAATTTTGCTAATTATACTTGAAGCATATCAAGAAAATAACACTGTCCCTACTGTGAAAGATGGAGGAGGCTCTGTTATGTTCTGGGGCTGCTTTGCTGCATCTGGCACAGGGTGTCTTGAATCTGTGCAGGGTACAATGAAATCTCAAGACTATCAAGGGATTCTAGAGAGAAATGTGCTGGCCAGTGTCAGAAAGCTGGGTCTCAGTCGCAGGTCATGGGTCTTGCAACAGGACAATGACCCAAAACACACAGCTAAAAACACCCAAGAATGGCTAAGAGGAAAACATTGGACTATTCTAAAGTGGCCTTCTATGAGCCCTGACCTCAATCCTATTGAGCATCTTTGGAAGGAGCTGAAACATGCTGTTTGGAAAAGGCACCCTTCAAACCGGAAACAACTGGAGCAGCTTGCTCATGAGGAGTGGGCCAAAGTACCTGCAGAGAGGTGCAGAAGTCTCATTGACAGTTACAGGAATCGTTTGATTGCAGTGATTGCCTCAAAAGGTTGTGCAACAAACTATTAAGTTAAGGGTACCATCATTTTTGTCCAGGCCTGTTCCATGAGTTTATTTTTTTTAATAATTAGGTTGAAGCATAATTGAAACTAATGTCTGACTTTCATTGGTTAACATTCATAGAATTCTTATTTATTATGACTTTTGTCAGATTAAAGTTATTTCTGTGACCATTGTGAGTTTTTCTTTCATTGACCGAAGGGTACCAACAATTTTGTCCACGTGTGTATATATCCAACAGCCAACAGAGTTTCGGCTCCTGTAGTCAATACAATGGTGCAAGCTTTTATTCGTTTTTGCAGACTGCTTTTAGCAGTAGAGGATGTAAATCAGGGTACTTATTTATGTAATCCTTGGGGAATTAACAGTAAGCTGTAGGTAAGCTCTGCTCCTGGGGGTGTTGCATCAGCCAAGTCTATTGTGCAATCCCAGGGGCAACGCTGGTCTGCCTCCTTAATAGAGAGAAGGATCTTCCTCTCTCAGTACCAAGCCTTTTAACATGCCAATGTGAAGCTATAGCACGAGGAAACTTCTATCAATTCCTTGTTGGAAATGGCAGAGAATGTATAAAATAACAGGTTTATTTGAAAAGGCTTTACAATGATTTTGTGTAATAATGTATTCTTGTGTGTATACAAAACTCTAATGGCACATAATTGCGTTTTATTAGGAGCTTACAAGACTTACTGTAAGGACCTGTGCGTACTGTGGCATAACAGACTTTTCAGCAATACATTTTAAGCCTAAATGTTGCTTTATAAATCAAAATCCACAAATAAAGCAGCACAGTGGGACATCAGGTGCTGTAGCATTGCTGGCTCACAGCTTAAGTGTCCTTGGTTTGATCCTGAGGTCGGTTAGTGTCCATATGGAGACTCTTGTGCTCTCCCAGTGTTGTCATCCATCAAATATCTGAAACTTTTCTAATGGAGCATGTTTTTAAACCTGCTAAAATACATTGAGACATTTTCAACTTGCTTTTCTGGAGACAAGAATACCACATCGCGATACTGTGTGAGATTTAATAAATAAATACGAGTGGGAATAATAATGAGTTTTATTAAATGAATATTTTCTCATAACCTACTCTATAGGGCCACTGTAAGGGCACTTTTCAGTACACTGTCCCCAGACACCAGACGCATCCCAAAGAGACCACACAACCAGATCCCAAAGAGATCTCCAACCAGAAGCGGGGCACCAGGATGAGTCAGAAAGGTCCAGAGGGCAGAGTGGGTCTGGATCACTGGCAACTCAGGAACGACACGTGTAGCTCGACAGGAAGAGGGAAAGACAGAGAGAATCACTTCTGTTGAGTCGTTGGGCTAGACCATGGAGTTGCTCATACAAACCTTCCACTACATCCCAGTTCCACTTACAGTAGAACATGCAGTAGGATGGTTGCGACAGGAATGGGCATCTGGCGTAAAGGCTGTACTAGATTGTGCATATCAAATGATCCAATGTGGTGACCCCTAGGATAAAAGAGAGTAACATACATGTGCCAAGAATATTTTAAAGCACCATATTTGAACATCACAATAAAGGTAAGATATGGCATACAAAACAGTCAGAGCTATCTCTCTCTCTCTACTCTCTCTCTCTCTCTGTCTACTTTCTCTTTCTTTCTCTCTCCCCATGACTCGCTCTTTTGAACTGCACAAGGTGCCCCAAAACTGGCAGTAATCCAGACCCCCTCTGTCCTCCAGATCTGTCTTACTCATCTTGGTGCCCTGCTTCAAGCTGGAGATCTTGTTAGGTGAAGGCATTGCATTATGTTCTTGGGATGCGTGTGGTGACTGGGGATGGTTACAATTTACCATGAAAATGGTCTTGATGCAGAAAGCTGTTCTCTGATGGCTTGTGACTGCAGTCACTCAATAGTTTAGCACTGAAATTCCTACAAGCAGTTTTGTACCGGAGCCTCCAGTAACAAAAGTGGACTCCATGTTAACTTCTCCTCTTCTGTCGTACTGAACTTCCAGCCCCATAACACCCAGTAGTACTGTAAATCAATATATCTTATATTATATTATTATCTTATATCGTTCAAATAAAGATGGATTCACCAGAAGGTTTCTTCCTATTACCACTTCTGTGATTTTTTTTAAATTTTTTTTATTTATTTTTTGGCCACCATCACTCTGGGCTTGTTTATCATGGACAATCTGAATCCTAATCCTAGGATCATCATTTTCTTTTGATTCTAGTGACAATGACAACTATGAATTTGAATTGAATTAAATGTATTGGAAAGCAAACTGGTTACCAAATAATAGCTGTACAGTACATGGGCTAGATGTCATGTCCCTTTACTCCTCACACTTTTCATCGCCAGTGCAACCTCCTTCTTGGTCTGCAATAGCAGGTAACTCAGGTTTACTTGAAAAACAATCCATCAGCACCATTATGCTGTTGTTTACCCTCAGTGTAGCAGGAAATTGACATTATATCTACAGAAATTCTTTCAAACTGCTGACTAGTGAAAGAGATTCTGTGCTCTTGGGAGTTTGCGAGCTGTGAATCCCACACAACTCCTGAAGCACTACACTTTGCCAGCCAGGACACAAAAAAAAAAAAAAAAAAAAAGGTTTCTTGGTACATTTTTGGTCTATTTTGTTTTTGTGCGTAAAACAATACGGCACCCCCTCTGAGAAAACAATCATTTGTACTTTTTTCTTTCAAGGTTGATTATGCTGATTCTCATTGTACTGGTCCACTGCAAAATTATTCCTCATGCTCACAGAACCACTCTTTACCAATTTGTGTCCTGGAACATGCCCGGGCCATCAGGAAAGAAAAACTGCATACTGTAGATGTGATAACCTGGTCATTCAGTACATGTAGGTCATCGCTGTCTCCATTTTATTTCCACATAACATTGCTGAGCCTAGACCTGACCAGCTGCAAGCCAAGATCATAACACTGTCTCCAGAGGTTTGTACAGTTTGTGCATCCATCTCTTCATGTGCATCCTTTCTGATGCACATTTTGCTCTGAAATAGGGTTAATCTGAACTCATCAGCTCAATAACCTTTTCCATTGCTCCAAAGTTTAATCTTTATGCGCCATAGCAAATAGAAGCCTGTGTTTTCGGATGAGTCTCACTAATAAATGCTTTTCTTATGGCGACATTGCTCTTTAGTTCTCATCACACTGTGTGACTCCAAATACTCTTATTTTTACTATTAAACATAAGCTATATTGCCAAACGGATCCACTCGCCTGCCTTCTCAGCCATATGAACTTGAGTAATATCCAATTCTTAATCCATAGGGTTCAATATGGGGCAGGTATAATACCTATAGCTTCAACTTTTCTGGGAAAGCTTTACACAAGGTTTAGGAAAAAGCTTATGAGAATTTTTGATCGTTCTTCCAGAAGTGCAGTTGTGAGGTCAGACTCTGATGTTGGACAAGAATTCCTGGCTCACTGTCTCCACTCTAATTCATCCCAAAGGTGTACTATCGGGGTGAGGTTCAGGTTTTTCCACACCAAACTGGAACTTGCTTTGTACACTTGTACACGGTCATGTTGGAACAGGAAGGGGCCATTCCCAAGCATTAATTAAGCATTAAGTGTTCCTTTCACTGGAAGTAAGGGGTCGAGCCCAACCCCTGGGAAAACCCCACAATATTTCAGTTTCAGCATGCCAGTCAGTGAATGATTATGTAAAGATAGGTAGTATTAGCATTCTTATATTTCCCCTTCTGAATGCAAATCCCATCATTTTCAGCATGCTCTAAAGAAATGTTTTAGTAGGGCCAAACAATTGACTTGCATCCATAGCAAAGAAAACAAATAAAAATTAAGGACAAGTCCAGATTGATTCCAGAGAGATGGGTGTGTAAGAGTAAGAAGTGATGCCCTCATCATGCACAAGAAAGAAATACGTACGTTCAAAGTGTATATTCACCGAACACTTTATTTGTTTACTATGTCATGAAACCATCGTCTATACAATTCTGCAATATGGTGTACTGTATAGCATTATGTATTTTCTCTTAATGCTCACATTAAACCTATTTTATTATCATCCTGTTGCATGCAATATCACTGGACTATGGGAATATTGTTACATTTGTTATGGATCAGATGATGGATCAACCTTGCTAATAAACCACGTTCATGTAAACCGTCATGTAATATACTACTGTATATAGCAGGTATGGCTGTATGCAGAATTATTGGCACCCTTAAACACATCACAAATGTTGTTGGATTTTTGAAGTAAATGTAATTGAACATACTTTAAAACAAAATACAACATACAGTGGAACCTTGGATTATGAGCATAATTCGTTCCAGAAGTGGGCTCGTATTCCAAACCACTCGTAAACCAAATCAAATCTTCCCATAAGAAATAATGAAAGCTCAAATAATTTGTTCCACAGCCCAAAAAAAATTAAAACAGAAAAAATAATTAATACAATATATAAAGTAAAAATAAAATAAATTAACCTGCACTTTACCTTTAAAAAAAGTTCAAATAAATCCCAACAGATAAGTGTTTCCATTTGTGCGCGCAGGCGCCCTGTATTTGTTTGTGTGTGTGTGTGTGTGTGTGTGTGTGTTTGTGTGTAATTAGCCCCTTCCCTCACCTCGTCTTACACAGTAAAAATCCTCCTCCCTCCCCACATCTCGCTTTTTAAGTTTCACAACAAACACACACACAACGGAAACAGGGAAACTGGGAAAAAAAGAAATCTCTCTAATGACACTCTCGTGAGCATAGACTAACGGAATCACTTCTGTAAAGTAAAAAAAAAAAAATAAAATTAACCAGCACCTTACCTTTGATAAGAATCACGACAGAGCAGAGTTTCTGTGTAGAGCAGAGTGTGTGTGTCTGTGTGAAGCCGGGGAGGGGGGTGGTGTAGAGGAGAGAGACGAGGCGAGAGACTGTGTGTGTGTCGGTTTGTGTGTGTCGCTGTCAAAAAATTCGGCACTCGTAAACCAAGACATGCTCGTTTTTCAAGTCAAAAGTTATTAAAAATCTTTGCTTGTCTAGCGGAACACTCGTAAACAGAGTTACTCACAATCCGAGGTTCCACTGTACTTGATTTTATAAAAAGTAAGAAAACTGGTCTGCGAATGGGGGAAAAAAAAGTTTCCTCGTTGCTCATTTTATAAAGTTTCAAAAACTTAGTAAAAATTAACCATAATTGACTTGTTAGGTCTCATTACTCAGTTCAATTATTGTCATTGGAAATTGCCAACTAATGATAATTCCAGAGCATACTACTGTAAATTCTGCCTGTTTCCATGATGAGATTCTCCAAGTAGCTGACTGAAGATCTGAAAATTAAACTAATTGATGCTTACAAGGCAGAAAAAAAGCTATAATAATATCAAAGCACTTCCAGCTCACACCCTTTTTATCTGTCCAAATTAAGAATTACTAGTTAAAGGGGAACTGTGAAAGTCAAGGCTTGATCTTAAACCCACAAAAAAAAAAGAAGAAAAACCTGAGACAGAGCTGTCAAAGCAATACTTTCGAATGGAAGCAAGGACCTACATGATACTTTATCAGTTGTGGTGGTGTACAGTTCTACCGTGCAGTGTTGCTTGAATAAACATGATCAGCATGAAAGAGTCATCAAGAAGACAATTTACCTGTGGCTTCCTCTTAGACGTCAACATGCAAAGTATGCAAAGCACTATTTATATAAACCACAGGGAGCTTAAGAACAAGTGCTGTAGCTTGATGAAATAAGACTGGAAGTCTGTGACCAAAATCATCACATTTATGTTTGGAGAGAGAAAAAAAAGAGCAGAATTTGATGAAAAGAGCACCTTACCAACTGCGAAGCATGCAGGTGAATCTAATCATGTTTGTGGTTATGTGGAAGCCATAGGAATGGCTTACAGTGAATACGGTATGAGCAAGGCAAGGCAAAAAGATGCCGCTGAATGAATAAATGAATGAATGACGTAATATGAGCAGGGTAGTTGTCATAGTCCCTTGACATAAACATCATTTGGATCTTAAAAATGCAAACCAGCCTAAAAATATCTCAGAACAAGAAGCATGCTTGTTCATTAAGTGAGAACAGAACTGCTCCTAGCTGGCTAAAGAATGTATTTGCAAGCTGATAAAGCCAGCCAGAATTTTTTTTTTTTTTTTTCACATACACTCACCACTTCATTGGGTACACCTTGCTAGAACTTGGATGGACCCACTTTTGCCTTCAGAATTACTTTAATGCATCATGCAGTTGCTGCAGGTTTTTTTGGCCACATGTACATGATGTGAATCTCTCGTTCCACCACATCCAAAATGTGCTCCAGAGGATTGAGACCTGGTGACTGTGGAGGCCATTAAAGTACAATGAACTCATTCTCAGGAGATGATTTTAGCTTTGTGACATGGCTCTGGCATCCTGTGGTCATAAACAGATGGCTATCATCAGCAAAATACTTAAGTAGACTGTGGCATTTAAACTATGCTCAATTGGTAATAAGTGGCCCCAAGTGTGGCAAAAAATATATATATATTTCCGTCAAACCATTACATCTCCACCACCACCACCAGCCTGAACCGTCGATACAAGCCAGAATGGGTCCATGCTTTATGTTGTCTACATACCTGTTGGATTCTGACCCTAGCATCAAAATGTAACATGAGACTCTTTTTTTTCCAATCTTGTATTGTCCAAGTTTGGTGATCTCTTATAAAGTGTAGCCTCAGTCCAGTCTACACGCCTTAATGTTTGAGTTTGATTGGATGTGTGACTGGCTAATTAGATAGTTGCGTTAATGAGCAGTTGGTACAGGTGTACCTTATGAAGTGACACGTACTGTAAGTCTATAAAGTAACTGTATAGTAGTACAGCCAATTTCCTAAGTAACTAGCTTGAGACGTTATGTTTCCTTTTAAATATTTAAATCTTGGGTGATGCCCAAATGTTGAAGTTTAGTGGGGTTGGCAAGTTTAGTGACGATTAAACAGACAAAAAAAAAAAAAAAAAAAAAAAGAAATAAAATATCTAACAAGTTCTCTATAGACTAAGAGGCTTCTTTTGCTCTCTCTCTCTCTCTCTCTCTCTCTCTCTCTCTCTCTCCCTTAGCAGTTATTTTGGCCTAATGCATGCTACATTTGCAAGTTTAGTCATATAATAAATATGTACCCATCAGTACCTCTGCAAGTAGCAATCCATCATACTCCTCCTCTCCAGTTGTGTCTGTGTGAGTTATGTTTGTTTTCTAGCATGTAGCAGAATGCAGGGTAAATGAGTGTGACCTCCTCATCTCTCTTTGTTGATGCTGCCTTATCAGGGTGAGCCAACATTGCCGAGATCATACAGTGCTCTGGCATTTCCATCAACTGGCTGCTTTTCCTGTGCCAGCAAAATCCCACAGCGCGCACACACGTAACGTATGTTGACTTTCCACTGATATAATTATTAATGCAGTAAATAGCCCCATGTCTACGTCAAAATCGAACTCGAACCTCAATAGCTTAAAAGAAGCCATTTGATTTTGGGGTTCAAAATTAAACAACTGTATTGTTATACGAATGAAATATGTAAGTAAATGGATCTTTGCAATAGTAAAATCCAATGGTTTTTTTTGTTTGGGAAGGTAGTAGTCTCCACTGTCACAATTCCCTATCATTGCAGGGACGTGGATTCTCCAGTTGTATGTTCTCTAAAAACACAACACACACACTTAGGCATCTGTCTCTGCACTTAATTTAATTCTCTGCCAGTTTATGCCATGTTAAGAATTTTATTTGTAAATTTCTCTACTGGCTTTGGCATCCATCTGTTTCATAAAAGAAGAAATTGAAAAAAAAGTAAAAAAAAAAAAATCCATTGCCCTGCCAGTGGCCCATTCCTTCCTTAAAGGGATAAAACTTGTAGCAAATACTGTGAAAAGACAGATTCATTGTTTTCCCAATTCCTCCTTGTTTTTAAATTCTCCTAGATCATCTGTAAATGAAAGGGAGGAACAACAACAAAAAAAAAATTGATTTTTTTTTCTAAATGTATTCATGGTATTAGTAGGAAATTCTGGAAATAGCATTTAATCCTATCTATGTTGTGTTACAGTCAGAGTTTAGAAGGATAAAGGATGATTCAAGTGTAGAAATAAGATGTCAGATTCACAAATAATATCAACAAAAACTACAGTACATGAGCAGACACTGAAACCAGAGACCAAAATAACCAACAAGCAATGAGATAAGGATGAAAAGGTTTGCTGACATGACTCACTGGAGCTCATGGGAGTGTAGGTCTGTGTACCTTTGGTGTCATGGAACCTCTCTTCACCTCCATGTCGCAAAGCCGTGGCTTTAGATCCACGATGGAACATGAAAACAGAGCAATGTTTAATGCAAAGCAAGGCAGGGAGCTAAGCTTTCTGCAGAACCAGGGGGAGTAGCATCCCCCTTGAGGTTAGAGAAGACATTTCTTGAGGATTCAGAGAGCGAAGTGATATGCTCCACAAAGCAGGCAGAGGGTGGGGACAATGTCCTCAGTGGAACAGGGAGATGGAATGACAGCTTCAGCTGTGCAGGGAGGCTGATTGATATCCTGAACTGAGCAACAAGATCAATGTCCTCCTTTGTGCGGAAACATGGAGCGACATCTGAAATGGTGGCAGGAATGGTGGAGTGATGGAGGAGGAGCATGAGTACAGAGTGATGTCCATGGCAATCCTCCCCAAATTCATGGATCAAAGGGAAATCGCACACTGAACCCTTGCCTGCAACTTGTAACGCTTTCTCGCTTTGTCCTCTGTCTTGGTCATCATGTATGAAGCAGTTTTGGTGACCTCTGGCTCGGACTGTCTTGCAGTATAAAGGTCCCCCTTTATAAATCACATCATTTCAGGCTCTGGTTTGGGTTGTGATGGAGAGGCTGGCCCATCTGGGCTGAAATGTATATAACTGGCAATGCAGTTTTAAATTAACACAATTTTTGAGTAGGCTGCAACTATTAGCTTTTAGAAAAATCGCCAAAGTCAACATTGAGTAAATGTGGGGATATTATTGTGAAGATATTCGGCAGCAAGCAAGGAGTCAGTTAAAGTACATGCTCTATAGCGTAGTGTACTCCTGTACACTATTGCCATATAAGCATCAGAACTAGACCATAGAACCGTGGAAAAAGCCAGTGTGGTGTGATGAACCACATTTTCTTTTACATTATTTGGATAGTGAAGTGTATGTGTGTTGCTTATCTGGGCAAGAGAGGTGCACTATGGGTGCACTCTGAGAAAAGGCAGTGTGATGCTCTGGGCAATGTTCTACTGGGTGTCCGCTAGACAATTCATCAGTTCAGCTGATTTATGTCAAATCTGTCCAAACACACAATCCATTTGACTGTTAGGTTTTTTTTTTTTTTTTTTAATGCATAAAAAATGTACGAATAGGAAGATCTGATGTGTTTGACATTTGGGCAGCCAACAGTCCCAACAGTCAAATATTCATATCCTTGTGGGGACATTTCTTCTCCACCAGAATGCAGGAGCATTATACACACACTTTTCAATCCATCCCACTTTATGTAATTGTCTGTCAGTTCATGCCATGTTAAAAAAAAAAAATGTATCTCCAAATTTCTACACTGGCTTTAATACACCATCTGTTTCAAAACAAGAGACGGCCTTGATTAATGAACCATATGGTCTCACATTTTACATTGGATGGCCATGTGTGTGTGTGTGTGTGTGTGTGTGTGTGTGTGTGTGTTGTGTATATACACAGATTAGCCATAACATTAACACCACTGCTAGATAAAATTCAATAATTTTGATTATCAGTAAGCTGAGGAAGATACCATGGGCACCCAAGATTCATCTCTACCTGCAGGTGCCACAGGCCAGACAGATGCTACAGAAATGCCAATGTAGCACAAATGTCAGTGGTGACCATGATAGAAAGGTACCAGAACACCCAATGCACCACAGCCCACCATGCATAGAGCTCAGCAGGATAAAGAGCCCAAAGCCGCAGTACCAACAAGGCTATTGAGCATCCATGGCATGTGATGGACAAAAAATGTCTGATTCATAGAGGTCCTATGGAGCCATCCCCTGAGGGGCTAGATTCACTCCAGTGGCAATTGGAGAACTCAAAACCTAGGAGGTTTTAACCTCAATGTACTGTATTTATGGCAGATTGGTATTGTTCATACATCATTTAGCATGTACTGTAAATGACTAATTAATCACACATTCTCACTGGAAGGTCACATCATGTTTTTTTTTTTTAATGCATGTAGGGGTACACATATATTGCATTATATCATGCAGTTTCACTAGATGACCATCCATCAGAGCACATTGTCATGTTTTCTGGCATGCAGAGGAAACTAGAGGACACTGTAACTATTTCTCTACCCGAAGGACACACATTAGGACGGTTTATCATGTTTCCTCGCCAATATTGGAAGCCTATAGGCCAGTGCCATATGCCTTCTCCAACGGAAGGGGACCATAGAGGGCACTTCATAATATTTATTTTTGTTCACACAAATAGTGCCACTCTTTATTTCTTACATTTTTTTTTCTTTATTTGCAGCCATTAGGGCACATTATAACATTCTGTCCACGTTGGCCTGTTTGGACACCAGGTCTCTACATCCAACATGGGCCTCATGAACCATCATTTTTCCTGTGAGTTTGTTAATCCCTTCTGTACATCCTTTGTTTTTGTTTTTTTCTTGCTGTTCCACTGTACTGTACAATCAGCTTGTTTTTTTTTTTTTTTTTTTTTTTTTTTACTATCCTTTTCTTTATGTCCATGTTCTACATCTGTGGTTTACATATATGTTATATATAGGAGCGTATCGTATAATGTTCACTCAGCAGTGAGGAAGGTCAGTAAAGGAAATGAAAAGAAAAGTAAACCAATGAAACCTATTTAGCTCACCACAGAACACAGGCGGATTAGTTCAATGAAGAGCTGTTACCGTAGTAATGGTGTGTAAGCAATGCCAGATCCCATGCAATTTGTGGAAAATAAAACATTGTTTGTGTGGGGGGAAAAAAAAAGTGCACAACAGCAGATCTTATCTGGATGATGTAATGCGCTATAAAATCTTAACCATCATCTGAACTTTGCTCTGGAGCCGGATTCTTTGCAGTTTTTGAACAGAAGGGCATGAATCAAGTTCTAAGGCATACATTCTACACTCCAGCTTCCCTGCAAAATAAATAAATAAATAAATAAATAAATAAATCTGCCCCTTAGAGCATTGTCTCTTGTATCTTAGCATTCATATCAGTCCACACTATGAAGTTTAGTGTAGTTCCTACACTCCACAGAAAACACCTCTGCTAAATAAGATAAGGACGCACACTGACAAGCATTTAGATAAATTCCAGCTCTTTTGAAACAATACACTAATAGGACACTTTGGCAAGAATTTAGCTCCTTATACCGTATATAGAGAAAGTAAGGTTGCATGCATGTTTATAGAATATCATACACTCAGTAAAGATGGGTGAGCGAGCGTCATGAAATGGAGCATCTCTACAAACCATACCGGGACATTGCAAATCATTGAACAAAGCACTGTATCAGAACATATTAGAAGAGAATTCAATCTCGTCAGCCACAAACTGAATCTGGGGATAAGATGGATGTTCGAACAAGACAAGACGCCAAGCATACAGCCGAAATAAATAAACATCTTGAATGATCTAGCCGACTTTTCTAACTTCCATTAAAAATCTACAAAGGTTTTTTTTTTTTTTTTTTTTTTTTTAATTGAAAGTTCATCCGAGGTACACTAGGGTATCAAAGTCACTTTTTGGAGGTATGTGTCACATTACTGCACGAAGCTAATTGCATCTTACTGAAGAAATCTCAAAGTTGTAAGTGCCAACGTCAGATTTGCAACACGATACCTTTTTTAAAAAATTATTTATTGGTGTCTAAATATTTTTATCTTGAAAACTATCCAGAGGTTTGCCTTGTTCTTCATTTATATCAGTCACACCATGTGACAGTTTCAGTAATGCCTTGATAATGGAAAACAGTCAAAATTATCAAGTTTTTAAAATATTGTTTTCTAAAAAAAAAAAAAGAAAAAAGAAAAAAAAGGACTGCATCTAACAGTCAAAAACTCGTTGCACAATTCCCTATTGATTCTCTGTTGCACAGAGCTGTACTTCTGTACGTCTGCACAAAGTAAGTCTAGCCAAATGGTGGCCTCCAGAACTGTCGCTGAGTCACGTTTCAGTTAAAACAAAGACACAGCAGTCCCTAGACTCACGCTGAGTAGTCCATTGGAGTTAGATATAGTCCAGTTTATTTTCCAGAGAGCATGATGGATCGGAGAGCTGGTCTGCTAGAATGAGCTTCTACTCTGTTATGGACCTCTGCTCACTGCGATGTATCTTTCCCTGGTCCCCAACATCGGACTGTGCCAAGGTCTGGAGGCCTGGCCAAACATGCGTAGCTTCTCCAGGTCATCCTGTAGGATGATTTTTGTAGTGGGATACACATGATGGCAGTGATATACATGAATAGATGCAAGTCAATATTAGTCTTATACTTCTATGTAGTGTATATAATAATTTAATTATTATAATTTGTTTTTTTTTTTATATTGCTTATGTGCGCTCTTGCTTGCTAGCTTGCATGGCACTCGTTTGATAGCTCTTTATATTGTAATATTTAGTTTGGGTCTTCTACATCGGTGACTCTGGCAATGCGTGTTCATGGGTTTGGGGGTGGAGTTTCTAGTGGAGCCATGAAGTGGGTTACGGCGAGGGATGTACTTGTTCGGCTGTTGAGTTCAAATATCAATGACATTTCTCCAGAATCAATGGCTACAGCTTTTAATGTATCTTAGTTATTATCCTGATTCCAAAGCGTAACGACACACCGGTCCTCCTCTTCTCCACCTCCAGAGATGTAAAGTCAATTCCTGGACCAATACTGCAAAAACATATTGATGTGTAAAAATAAATAAATAAATAAATAAATAAATAGGCTTTTGCAGGCCTGACAGAGCATTCTAGCCAAAAGCCTTCCTCAGCTGTCAGCTGTTACTGTTGTTGATGTTGCTGTTGAAACGCCCATACATACTGTAGGAGTTCATTGAATGTATTGGATGACATTTAGCGACTGGCAGAAAGTCTCACCGCTGAGGCTCTATCACACTGCTCAGATTTTCAGTTTAATTCTTTTAAATTTAGCCTGCAAATCCAGAGTCCGTGGTTCTGAGCACTCCACAGCTTGGGTTACAGTCTGTGTGGAACTTCACATAGTCATCTCTTTTGGTCCTTTGCTGTCCTTTGCCGACCTTCCAAAACACATCATGGAAAGCAGACTGGCTTCACCAAATGTGTGTGAATGGGAGTGTGTGCATATACTGGTGTTCCATTCAGTGTGTATTTCTTTTTCTTAATGTCTATTGTTGTCTTCATGAAAATCCTACCAGGATTAAAAATATACTGATGATGAGTCTATGAATGAATTACTAAATATAGAGTTAATTTGTTGTAGCAGTAACTGTGTGTACAGTATGTATGAACTCAATCTATGCACTTGTTAAACTGCGTGTTAACACAAATATCTAAACAGCTATTTACAACGATGCATCTCAATGCATTTAGACATATAGACATGGTCCAGATGATTTGCTAAAGTTCAAACCAAGCATCAGAATGGGGAGGAAATGTGATTTAGGGGACTTTGAATGTGGCATAGTTGTTGAACGTTGTACCAAGACTGGTCTGGTTTGAATATTTCCAAAACTGCTGATCTAATAGAATTTTCACAACCATCAGTTGTTTGGGCAAAAATGCCTTGTTAAGGCCAGAGGTCAGAGGAGAAAGGCCAAACTGGTTTGAAAGCAGCAGTAACTCAATTAACATCCGTTATAAGCAAAGGGCATCTCTGCATTTACAACAAGTCGAACCTGGAACCAGATGGGCTACAGCATCAGAAGACACCAACTACCACACCTGTCATTTAAGAACAATTTATGGGCTTACCATACTTGGACACTCACTCATCATCAATACCACTTAATCCTGTATTCAGGGTTGTGGGGGGCCTGGAGCCTATCCCAGGAGACTTAGGGCACATCCAAGGAGACGAGGCAGGGTACATCCTGGACAGGGTGCCAATCCATGCAGGGCACACATACTCATTTGTACACTATGGGCAATTTGGGAACACCTATTGGCCTAATCTGCATGTCTTTGCACTGTGGGAGGAAACCAGAGTACCCAGAGGAAACCCACCAAACACAGGGAGAACTTGTGACTCCATGCACACAAAGACAGTAATCAAACCTGGCCGGGAATCGAACCTGGACCGTGGAGGCAAGGCGACAGTGCTAACCACTACACCACCGTGCCACCCATACTTGGACAATAGAAGGAAAAAAGTTGCAAGGTCTGATGAGTCTTGATTTCTGCTGCAACATTCAAAAGGTTTGGCCAGAGTTTGGTGTACGCAAAATGAATGCATGGATTCTGCCTTGTGTCAGTAGTTCAGGCTGCTGCTGGTGGTTTAATAGTGTGGGTGGGGGAGATTTTGGCACCTTTATACCAATTGTGTATTGTTTAAATGCCACAGCCTACCTAGTATTGTACTGTATGTCAGCATATGAACAGGATAATGCACCAAGTGACAAAGCTAAAATCATCTCAAGATTATTATTATTTTTTTTTTTTCACAGTCACCAGATCTCAATCCAATAAAGCACCTTTAGGATGTGGTGGAACAGGAGATCACTGATGTGGAGTTCTGCAGAAACTGGGTGACGCTATGTCAATAGTCAATATGGATCAAAATCTCTAAAACAAATCTCTATCTCATTACTCTTGCACGGTGTACCTAATAAAGTGGCAAGTGAATGTGTTGATGGCTCTTGTGTACATCAGTTTCATTGGTAAATCCATTTAAGGGACATGAGTAGAAAGTAACATGTGTTTTGTAGTTGATGAAAATGGGGGTGGGACAGAAAGGCTGTGTTTATTGCTTCTATAAATGCCTGATTGGAATTGACTAGAATGGGAAAAGTCACATCTTTACCATTTCCCTGACGTATTTATTACTTTTGGTGTCTTTGAGCAGATCTCGATTCATTACATTAGAACCTTAAATGGCACTAAATTTCCAAGTGACACCCTGGATCACAGACCACAGTGACCAAGGATACTTTTTTATTTTGCTACAATAGTACCTTTTGTATTTTATTTAATGTACATTTCTGCTTAGTTTTAACTGTCTCTATAGCTCTGTTTGGATTTGATTAGTTTGGCATGTGAAAATCTTGAATGTAAAGAAACAACAATAACAAAAAATAAATAAATAAATGAATAAAAAAAATCCACAAGCACAATGGGTTTATAGACAGTCATATTGTTATTAGACACAAATGCTTGTGTCACATGACCAGAGCATGAGATTGAAATTTGGATTACAGATGAGATTATTATTATTATTATTAGTTTGGAATTAACCAAATTTACACCAGTAATTCAAAAATCCAATGAAACAATAATATCTGAGGAAATACAGGTGGATTACATTACATTTAGCAGACACTCTTTTCCAGAGAGACTTACATCTATATTAATATATTGCACATTCTGCACATCCTGAAGGTCCCAACAGGGACAACTTGGTGGTCATAAGATTTGAACCTGGGACCTTCTGAACCATAGTCCAATGCCTTAACTACTAAGCCATCCCTGACCCTATTCAGGGCAGATTTCCTTGAAATTTGTATTGTGCAAACACAGATTGAAATGATAGTGAAGCTGGAAACATGAACTCATTTTATAATTATTTCAGAAGAGAGACAGCAAGTGAAAAATGGAACTGACAGTAAAGACAGTCCTAAAACCATGCTGCATTCCCATCTGCTAGTAGTTCCCTGTGAAGTGGATTGCACCGGGTATTCGTCCACCTTAAGTCATCATCAAAACCTTAGGCAGTGAAACTGTTTAGTTTAAATGGAACTGGAAATGTTGCAGGAATGATGGTTCATCAGTGGACAAGCAAAATTACCCATCAGTCACTACACCTCATCAGAGTGCAAAAAAGTATGGAGCTCACACGAAACCTGGCATTAATTAAATTTGTTATCATCAAGGACAAGACGATATAACTGTTATAATAATAATAATAATAATAATAATAATAATAATAATTAAGGCAGAGGTTGTAAGATATATGTGTAACACGGCCACACATGCGACGGGCGGTTGCTAGGCAACCCCGCAGCACTGACAATCAAGGGAAACGAGCCACACCTGGCCGGTAGGATATTTAAGCTCCCAGAAACCAGCGCACGCTGTGCGAACATTAGATAGCACCAGGTACGAGAGCGTGGCTCTGGTATAGGGAGTGAAAAGAGAAAAGAGAAAAGTGAGAAGGGAAAGTGAAAAGAGAAAAGTGAGAAGGGAAAGTGAAAAGAGAAAAGAGAAAAGTGAGAAGGGAAAGTGAAAAGAGAAAAGTGAGAAGGGAAAGAGAAAAGAGAAAAGTGAGAAGGAAAAGAGAAAAGTGAGAAGGGAAAGTGAAAAGAGAAAAGTGAGAAGGAAAAGATAAAAGAGAAAAGTGAGAAGGGAAAGTGAAAAGAGAAAAGTGAGAAGGGAAAGTGAAAAGAGAAAAGAGAAAAGTGAGAAGGAAAAGAGAAAAGAGAAAAGTGAGAAGGGAAAGTGAAAAGAGAAAAGTGAGAAGGGAAAGTGAAAAGAGAAAAGTGAGAAGGAAAAGAGAAAAGTGAGAAGTAAAAGAGAAAAGTGAGAAGGGAAAGTGAAAAGAGAAAACTGAGAAGGAAAAGAGAAAAGTGAGAAGGAAAAGAGAAAAGTGAGAAGTAAAAGAGAAAAGTGAGAAGGGAAAGTGAAAAGAGAAAACTGAGAAGGAAAAGAGAAAAGTGAGAAGGAAAAGAGAAAAGAGAAAAGTGAGAAGGAAAAGAGAAAAGTGAGAAGGAAAAGAGAAAAGTGAGAAGGAAAAGAGAAAAGTGAGAAGGAAAAGTGAAAAGAGAAAAGTGAGAAGGAAAAGTGAAAAGAGAAAAGTGAGAAGGAAAAGTGAAAAGAGAAAAGTGAAAAAAAAAGGAGATAAGAGAAAAGAGAGAGAATTGAAAAGAGCGGTGTAAAAGACAAGAATAACAAACAAAATACCTGTTCGTTGTGACGAAGCACGGTGGCACGCGCCGACATAAGCGCGCCTTCCTTCCCTTTATAGCGCTGCGTGGTGTTCACGCGAGCCGATTATTCCCACCGAAATAAACAATCCACGGCCCATACCCCTCCAAGTCCTGCATTGGGGCTTCCATACATGATTGAATACCGAGGGCCGCCATATTGAAGCACCCCCGCATAACAATATGAATGTGCTTTGTCGCATTTTTCCGGTCGAGTGAGGAGAATGAACATGGTAAGAGGAATTGGCTTTAAGCCCACCGTCACAACTGTTAGCAGAATATTGCTTCTTTCTTCTTATTATTTATCCTTTCCTCTCACTGTATGAGAAGGCATAAATATAGAAATATTTAATAAATAAGTAAATATGATTTAGGATATATCTTTAGGAAATTTCTGGTGAATTATTAGCTCCAGTCTAGAGTCTGCAGCACGGGTTGGGGGAATCTGTTTGTTCAAAGCAGCCATTGGTACAGCATTGACCTGGAGGGCATGCTTCCTCAAGCAAGTCTGGAAAGAAAAACTAAGGAAAGATGTGTAAGCTTTTTTTTGCTTGCTTTTTTTTTTCTCTGGCAATAAAACATTTAGTTCTCTCCTGAATGTACAGCCATATCAGGATGCCAAAGACAGACTGTACATTGCCCTCCTGGTGTAAGTGCTTGAGCTCAGGTGCAAAACAGTAGAATGTGTATTTATTTAGCCTGGAGTGTTGCTGCCTTGTATTTGTACCACTCAACTCACAGTATTCAGGTCAGTGGTGGTGCTGATGGGTTTAGGAGGGTTGGTTTTAAGAGTGAACGTGCTTCTGCATGAACACCTTGTCATCAATACTACTTTCTTTCAGGGGTAATTACTGCAGCAAGCTTCAAGTCACACTGCATTAAATTAGAAAGAGGAAAGATTGAGTGAGGAACAGCGTAAGTGAGGAACAGAGATGCTTATTCAGAACCAATCAATCCTGATTATGGCCAGAACAAGTACTGAATATCAGTATTATACACACGTGGACAAAATTATTGGTACCCTTCGGTCAATGAAAGAAAACCTCACAATGGTCACAGAAATAACTTTAATCTGACAAAAGTAATAATAAATAAGAATTCTATGAATGTTAACCAATGAAAGTCAGACATTGCTTTTCAACCGTGCTTCAACGGAATTATATAAAAAAATGAACTCATGGAACAGGCCTGGACAAAAATGATGGTACCCCTAACTTAATAGTTTATTGCACAACCTTTTGAGGCAATCACTGCAATCAAATGATTCCTGTAACTGTCAATGAGACTTCTGCACCTCTCAGCAGGTATTTTGGCCCACTCCTCATGAGCAAGCTGCTCCAGTTGTTTCCGGTTTGAAGGGTGCCTTTTCCAGACAGCATGTTTCAGCTCCTTCCAAAGATGCTCAATAGGATTGAGGTCAGGGCTCATAGAAGGCCACTTTAGAATAGTCCAATGCTTTCCTCTTAGCCATTCTTGGGTGTTTTTAGCTGTGTGTTTTGGGTCATTGTCCTGTTGCAAGACCCATGACCTGCAACTGAGACTCAGCTTTCTGACACTGGCCAGCACATTTCTCTCTAGAATCCCTTGATAGTCTTGAGATTTCATTGTACCCTGCACAGATTCAAGACACCCTGTGCCAGATGCAGCAAAGCAGCCCCAGAACATAACAGAGCCTCCTCCATGTTTCACAGTAGGGACAGTGTTCTTTTCTTGATATGCTTCATTTTTCCGTCTGTGAACATAGAGCTGATGTGCCTTGGAAAAAAGTTCCATTTTTGTCTCATCTGTCCATAGGACATTCTCCCAGAAGCTTTGTGGCTTGTCAACATGTAGTTTGGCATATTCCAGTCTGGCTTTTTTATGATTTGTTTTCAACAATGGTGTCCTCCTTGGTCGTCTCCCATGTAGTCCATTTTGGCTCAAACAACGACGGATGGTGCGACCCGACACTGATGTTCCTTGAGCATGAAGTTCACCTTGAAGTCTTCCTGGGCTCTTTTGTTACCATTCGGATTATCCGTCTCTTTGATTTGTCATCAATTTTCCTCCTGCGGTCACGTCCAGGGAGGTTGGCTACAGTCCCATGGATCTTAAATTTCTGAATAATATGTGCAACTGTAGTCACAGGAACATCTAGCTGCTTGGAAATGGTCTTATAGCCTTTATCATTAACATGCTTGTCTATAATTTTCTTTCGAATGTCCTGAGACAACTCTTTCCTTCGCTTCCTCTGGTCCATGTTGAGTGTGGTACATACCATGTCACCAAATAACACAGTGACAACCTGGAGCCCTATATATAGGCCCACTGACTGATTACAAGATTGTAGACACCTCTGATGCTAATTAGTGGACACACCTTGAATTAACATGTCCCTTTGGTCACATTATTTTCAGTATTTTCTAGAGGTTACCATCATTTTTGTCCAGGCCTGTTCCATGAGTTTATTTTTTTAAATAATTCTGTTGAAGCATGGTTGAAAAGCAATGTCTGACTTTCATTGGTTAACATTCATAGATTTTTTTTTAATTATTACTTTTGTCAGATTAAAGTTATTTATGTGACCATTGTGAG